>CM055819.1:754853-972240 GCA_029582265.1 Zoroaster sp. YZ-2022
TATAATGTCCATCATCATCCATGTTCTCTAACCTTACTGGGTAGGTAAGTTTACATAATGAATGAGAAAAAGTGGCGGTCAGATACGACATTCTAACCCAATATTTAACTAACGTTAACATTAACGTAACGTTTTGTCAATTCTGTTGAGACGCAGGCCCAAGCCAGGCTTTTCCTTCCCAAACCAACCATGTTCATGGCCATGCTTTTAATATACTTATTACTTGTCTGTGTGTTTCACTGTGAAAATGTAAGGTGCGGTAGGTCGCTGGGTCGTACGTTACTTAAAGTTTAGAATTTGATCTCGCCAGAAAACTTTATTTTATGGGTCATACCCTATGGCGATGGGCGTTGCTGTTTGTTTATAAGTTACACAAATTTACAGCACCAGACTATTATTAAGGGGCAGTATCGTCACGATCAACAGGGCATGGAATCGGAGTGCTAGTTTTAGATTGACTGGTTGACTGAAAATAATACCCACATGATAAGGTCATATTACCCTTACTGCTGCATAAATGAGCCAGTAATTTTCATTCACTGTATTCATCTTAAACCGGGACACTGATTCCATGCCCTGTTGAAAGTCTGCTTTGATCAATAACTTACCACAATGCAGTCTTGGTTTAAGACTGTGTGTTTGTATGTTTTTGATCCATTGCCGCACGAGGGCGCTATCTCTACACGAACCACTATCAAATACAGTCTTGTGAAACTTGTTGAATCGAACAGAGAAAACCACTATAATACGCATACGTCAATCTGATATGCTAGCACGGTCCACATTTTGGGGAAACAATTATGGTTGTATTTTGGGTTATCGTGACATTCATTTAAAAACACCTTTTCAAAATATCTTGAAATAAATTGTTTTTAAATAAACTTGTATTTCTTTATCAATTTTTTTAGATATCTTATGTCTTGAAATTTATTTCCGGATATTTTTTAATCAATTCAGTAAAGAAAATGTACCATAAAGAGAATGGTAAAAAATTGGTAATAACCTTATTACAAAATCACCATGCGTTAATTATTATCCAAAAGCTCACACATAATGTATATTTGGAAATAACCCTTTCTTAGACGAGAAACAAAGCCACCTCAATTGATCAAGGATCAATATATTTATGAAACCCAGTTTTAAATTAATTTAAAAAATTAAACAAATGACACAATTAATATCAAGACTAAATTTCCCATGATTGTTTAATGTGGTTATTATTTTTTTTTTTTAATATTTATTCTGTATAAAAACATTATATATGTAATGGGGGATGGGTGGCTAATTACCCTTGGAATTACTGGCTGAAAAGGAGGGGGATAGAGCACTTTTAATTAATAAAACAAATAATCAAATAAAATAAAGATTACATAATTTCCTTTGAAATTAACACTAAGAAAACTAACTTATTGTGAAATAATTAAGAGAGAAACACAAATTAATTACTATATACACTGTACAACAGGACTAGCCTCTTCATAATCAAATCTATACTCGGATGCAGAGTATAAAGAAAAACTGCAACTAGTCTTAGTTCGTAAGGGAAGAATTAAGAACTCAAATAAAAATAATAAATCCAGAAAAAGTAAATAATAAAATACACAAAAGATGAAAATCAAAAAAGGGAAACAAACTTATCACAGCTGGCCAATTCTCCCTAAAATCATGAATTGCCAGAATTCAAAGCTTAGATCTTTACAAAGTAATACTCGAAAAACTATAAATATAATCATAGGATATTAATTCCTTGTCCATATTCTCTGTAAACTAAACATAGTAACTGTAAACAAATAAAATAATTAAAGCATCCTTTTGACTCAAAGACTAGGCCAGTCTATTATCAAGCCAGACTAGTACCAAAATTATCAAAAAACAAATTGAGCTACTGTGGGCAATTTCAGGCACCTGTTACCTTTATGAAAATTATTTACTTTATAAGGGATTGTACTACATTGGTTATCTGATTATAAAATGACCAAAATTATTAGCTAAAAGCGAACTTGATGTGAACTTGGTAAAGGTATCAATCAAACTGAACAAATATATGTCTGAAATGCTCTCTAATCAGAGAAAATACAACAAAGTTTACACATTTTTGCTACTAGGTTTTTAACGGTAAAACTCTGAATTAATATGTTCACACTTTTCACAAGACAGACTCGGTAATGAAATGAAACTTTCACAAAATGATTGTTTAAATCTTGATTCCAAGAAAGTAAGCAAACCCATAGTTCGCTATACAAATTACAAATGATGTACATTCACTTTGAAATCATATAAAAAATATTAAGCTCATTATTTTGGAAAATCTGGTAATTTTAATTTGGCTAAATATACACCCAAAAGGTCTTTGCAACAGGGCCTCTTTGTGGTCGAGCATTAGTGCTATTGTGGCCACCCCCTACTCTCCTCCCAATCAGCATTTCCCCTTTACCAACCACCCTAATAAAAATAAAACAAAGCTTTATTAATTGATGGTAACCATGTCACCTACTAGATGAGTTTCAATGGGCCATCATTAAAAAAGATACAGATTTAAAATATACAGTACAAAAATAGTTAAAATTTCATTACATTTAGATAAATAAATAAAAGATCAATATTAAAAACAAGCACTACGTCTTTAAAGATCATAAAATTCATCATTGTTATTCAGGTTTTTCTTAAGATGTTGCATAATAAGTTGCTTGAATGTAACAAGTCTAGTAATATTTTTTTTAATTTGGATCCAACTTGTTCCAGATCATAGCACCTCTATATTTAAATGACTTCTGACCAGTGGCCAGTGCACACCAAGGGATATATAATTCATTGGTTAGAGTACTTCTAGTATTGTAATTGTGAATCTTAAATAAGTCCTGCAGGATCTTCCCCTGTTGGTTTTATGAATTTACATGTTACAAAAGCTGGCCCTAATGTCACAATAGCAGATGATATTCTCTTAAAAAGTGGCAAGTGTGTACTCAATGTACTCAGTGTGATGTCAGCACTCCTCTTCAACATTGTCATTGATTGGGTGATGCGAAGAGCAACTGAAGATCAGACAAGACGCATACGATGGACCCTCTTCTCAGCATTGGAAGATCTCGAATTTGCTGATGATCTGGCTCTACTCTCTCACACTCATCAGCGGGAAAACATCCCGCCTCAGCAATTTTGCTCAGCAGATCGGCCTTAAGATCAATCAAAAGAAAACAGAAGTGATGACCTTGAACATCACAAATCCCTCACCAATCCATGTGAATGGAGAAAATCTTCCTACCACAGAGGAGTTCACCTACCTGGGTAGCACTGTCAGGCATGATGGAGGAGCAGGTAACGACATCAAGAACCGTCTAAACAAGGCCAGGAATGCCTTCAGAATGCTCAGCAATGTATGGAAGTCCCAGCAGTACAGCATTAAGACCAAGCTAAAATTATATCAGAGCTGTGTTCTCTCTACCCTTCTCTACGGCTCAGAATGCTGGAGAATGACAGTGAGTGACATCACCAAGCTGTCAGTCTTCCACACAAGGAACCTGAGAAGAATTCTAAGAATATTCTGGCCAAACACCATCTCAAACGACGAACTACTTGCTCGATGCCATCAGGACAACATTGAAACCATCCTCATGAGAAGGCGGTGGACCTGGATTGGACATGTGCTGAGGAGAGAACCTGATAGCATCACACACACAGCCCTCCATTGGACACCAGAAGGAAGGAGGAAAAGAGGAAGACCAAAGTACACCTGGCGTCGTAGCTGTAGAGGCAGAGATGAAGACCCTGAACCATACTTGGGGTACCATCCAGAAGCTGGCCCAGAACAGACAGGAGTGGAGGACCTTCGTTGCTGCCCTACATGCCAGCAGGCATAACGGGCAGTAAGTAAGTGTACTCAATGCCTTATTCAAACCCCTAGCAGGTGGTAAAGCATCTTCCTAGGCATTATCTGTTCCATTCTTTGTTTCTAAGTTCGGCACGGCGGATTTTACCACTAATTGTTTTGGGTAAACTTTCCACAAATTCAACCTGAAAACAAATCATAATAACAAATTCAAACATTACCTTCAGTATTACAGATAAAATATGAAATATGAATAATAATTATCAGCTTTGACTATTTCTCCAAATATTACTGATCAACATACTACCTCTATGAAATATTCTGATAACATTCTTATAATAATTGTATAAGACTTTTTATAAGAATCTTACAAGAATTTTTATAAGAATCTTAAAATAATTTTATAGGAATTTTAAAAGAAATCTAGACATTTCTGCACAGGACTTTGTATGCAAATGAGTACAAAATTTAAAGATTAAAAGAAAATTTACATTTATATATTGCAATAGAAAGAAAAATCATCTCTTTTTAGAACACTCCAAAACAATGCTTAACGAAAAGATGGAATATAACATCCCAATAAATTTGTTTGACTTTAGGAGATCTTTAGCCAGACTGTTACAATATTAATGAAAAAGCCTCCATGTCATTAGCTAATTTGATAAGTGATTACCTTTCTTGGGTATTTGTATGATGCTGTTATCATCTTCACATGATTCTGAATATCCATTGTCAATTTCTGTTTATCCTTTGATATGAAGTCCTCAGTTAGTACAATCAACGCCTTGACGACCTAAACATCCGATATTGAGAACTCTTTACCAGAGAAGTAAAAGAAATCAAATGACAAACCACCCTCCCCCCCACCCAACCCCCCAAAAAGCCCAAAATAACCAACACCCTTTACGGAGTAAGCGAGTCTGAAAGAGATAACAGAAACTGTCCAAACAACTTCATTTCAAACTTATAACACTGTTAGAATATGATTGACTTCATGTTTTAATGATGTGGCATAAACTTAATCAACCCTAAAAAAGGATGTCTAACATGGAATTAGTGTGAGATGCACAGATTTCATCAAATGCTACTGGCCTTCAGAAATCTGTCTTGAAGGAACATTAACTACATGCATTGACACAACGAAGAAGGCTAACTCTTGGCACAGAACTCTTGCTAATCAATAAGAGTAGTAGGATACAGATGCCAGACTTGTATGACTCGTGACTCAGTGTCACATTTTTATTAAGTCAAAACTTACAGTTCCTGACATATTTTTCATGAGAACAAATCCAACATGGTAACATCCACAAAGCATTTACTTGAGAAAGTTTACTTGTTTCACAATTCTCAAGCAGCTGAATGGAAATTAGAATACGTTTTCCAAATGGCACCCATTACCTTCAACTAAGCTTATGTACAACTTTGAAATAACCTCCTTTCCAGCCAAATGAATTTCAAAAAGTAAACTAACTACATGAAATATTGTTCGAAGTTATTACCTCTCCCTTGTTGCGTCTGGTGAGGAGACTACAGCTGACTCAGCTACTGCTGGATGCTCAATGAGGGCGCTCTCCACCTCAAATGGACCAATGCGATAACTACAAAGAATATAATGGAGAGAAATAATGAGAACATAAAGTGACAAATTTTGATTGGAAAATGTCAGAATTAAACAAAATTGTTTTTTGGTATCTAGGCCTGCCATTTTAAGACATAAACTTTAGGCTTCCTATCAAAAAGGAGCATCTGCTGTCTGTCATTAAAAAAGACTTAGCAAAGTAAGAACTGTAACCTCGCTGGAGTGCATTTAGTGCAAACAAATCTGCAGAATAGACCAGCCTTAGCTATGTGCAGAGTCTGCAGGAAGTAGACAGTAACCTTATTGACAAAAGGCCTTACTAGTATTTGTACTGACCCTGCTGAAGTGATGATGTCATCACCACGTCCAACAAACCACAGATAACCATCCTCATCATACAAAGCCCTGTCTCCAGTTAAATAGTAGTCTCCTTGGAATACCTTGGCTGTCCTCTCAGGATCATCCTGAAGATGATTGATTTAGAAACCAGATTCAATTGATAAAAGGTTGTTTATTATTTGCAGGGAAACAGGTGGGAATGGGGAAGGGGAAGGGGAAGGGGATGATGATAATGAAGACGTGATGATAAAGATGACGAAGATGAGATGGTTGTTGTTGTGGAGGTGTTGACATGAATAAAATAAACTCACCACATAATGAGTGAAGAAGCCAACAGGACTCTGAGGCTTAACTAGCACCCCTATGTTACCCTCTTTCCCATCAGGGAGACGGTTCCCTTCATCGTCTACTATATGAATATCATAACCAGGTGCAGGTTTACCCATAGATCCTGGTCTTGGTTTCAGGCACTTGAACATCCCTGCCAGTAGAACCTAAATGCAAAAACACCAAATGGTAAATGAAATAGTACTTATACAGCATATATAAGTACTTTTAGTTTTAGTGAAATCACACAAAAATGAATCAGCAATAACTGAAGACGTGTTTATTTAAGTTGTTACCGGAGGATAAATCACTCGGACAAAACAAGGTCTGGGCGGTCAGGTTAATAGACCTTTCCTTGCATTTCACTGCTGGTGGCCCTGGTTCAAATACCATCAATGCCGTTATGTAGATTGGAATTTCATATTTTATCATTTTCCCCCTCATCAAGAATAATTCACTTGGTTCCCCCGATTTCTAAAACTGAAATATCTTCCTTGTCTTCTATTTCAAAGCTGAAAGAGAACAGTGATAATCACTGAACAGGTTACCCAGATTAGATTAAATAAAAATACAAAATAATAATTAAGTGGACACTTAACTGTTTCTGTTTGTCCATAACCTTCAAGGAGCCTCAATCCAGTGGCTGTTTCCCACTTATCAATCACTTCAGGATTCTGTTCCAAATCAAACCAAATCTATTTTGTCAAATATGTTGATGTATTTCTGTTCAAGCTCTTTGTATGAAACTTAAACCAAAGCTGGATGGTGGAGGGAGTAGTCAGACATTGTGAAGCATTTCCACATCATGGACCACCAAATTAACTGGCAGGTGGCTGATCAGCTCATCACACCTATCAGCACATGGCATCCCAGATGCATCATCGAGGCCATCGAGATCTTCAAGCATAACACCGTAAGGACATTGGATTCTACATCAGCGATATTTGGCGATCCCTAATACAGACCGAAGGATCTTCTATATCCAAAGTCAACATCCCACTCCAGACTGAGGGATCTCCTACATCCTAAGTCATCCACCCTCCCTTCCCCTGTGCTTATTACTAATTGATTCAGTTCAGTGAGCACACACTCCTCGCACCCCACTCCAAGTATTTCAGATCCCACCTGCATGCAACAATGCACTAATCCTCCAGTAAGTACAGTAATAAAAAAAAAAGGAATGAACACTCATTTAAAAACTTTTCACTTTCAATGTTTCCTCAAAAAACCCAGCAACTATATACGTGTACTTGAAACTATTTTAATGATAAACAAAATCAAAACTAAATATGTTAACCTCACCAAGTGCTCTCCACTACTGAGAGTATGCCGTATTGACTTGAGGTTGTATTTCTTAAGATCTAGTTGCACCATCATTCTATAGACTGTTGGAGGTGCGCACAGCGTACTGATCGGGTATTTATGCAACAGCTGTTGTTAAAAAAAACAAAGACAATTCATGTTCCAGGAAGTTGTCAATACAGGGTTTGAATATGGTACAAGCCCGAGATGAAAAGGTTATTGAATATCACTGCAGGCTAGTAATTGTTGTTGTTAAGTAGCCTGACAGGCTAGCAAAAACATCTACCAATAGACCTATCCATATTTGGCCTTAAGACCCTGCCCATCTACATATAACACTGAAGACGTCTGCACTAGTAAGCAGGAGGTCATAGGTTCGAATCCCGCCCAAGTTGCCTGTGTAGTTTTTCCACAGACACTCGGACAGCACTGAGAATACAGTGCTATACACGTACACACGTCGGTGTAGGGCAAAATTAAATCAATTGTTTATCACCCGACGCAAGAATTTCACCAACCTATATAAAAAGTAAATAATACAGTTTACCTCTAAAATGCAAGAAGGATCAAATTGTGGTGTATGGTGGATGAAGACACATGCCCCCTGAATCCACGGAGCAAAGAAATTACTGGCCGAAGACTTGGCCCACCCAGTATCAGAGATGTTCCAGTGGACATCAGTAGGTGTCAAATCCAACCAATATCTAGTGAGAAATACAGGCAGAATTGTAGTACTTTTTCATGAGTAGGATTATGAGTTTTAACAAATGTACTGGAGTATATGAGTAGTTGAGAACTAAAAATCTGAATACAGAGTTCCAATAAAGGGAAATTTAGCTGGCCATGGTTTCATTAGATTCTCTGTGAACCTATAATTGCATCATTTCAATCTCAAACTTGGATCCTACATAAAACCATTTCACTATTAACAACATTTCCTCTCGCACCTGACGTAAGACCCTCCAACACTACTCCACCCCCACCCCACTGCACCCCAAACACACACACCTGGTACCTGGCAGGCAATTACTACAGTGCATGATTTAATTGATGGGAGCTGGGACACCTGGCAGTGTCATTGTACCAACCATTGCAAAGAATTTGAATGATATGCCTAAATACAAATGTTACAACAGCTCCTAAGGAAGCACATTGTCCCGAAAGACCCACAGATCGGAATGATTTTATGGATACAAATTACCCTTGTATAGTTTACTGTTATAATGTATATCTGTCAAACAGACCTAGTTTAGCAAAGTTAGGAGACTTACTTTCCAGTTATGACATGACCAAGACCATAGCTGGCGTGAGTGTGTTGGGCCATCTTAGGTTTTCCTGTTGTCCCGCTGGTGAAGAACATTGTCATTGGCTCATCACTCTTTGTCTTAAGACACTACATGAAAACATTATGTAGCATTCAATCAAACAAAATATGTTTTTTTTTTTAATTATTCAGTGATTCACTGACGATCAGAGTCTATCAGGAGTGGACCTGATCACAGTTCATTTGCCTGAGGAGGTTTGATTTAACAACAAGGAAAGTAAAATGAAAAAGTTAAGGTAATGGCTGCTGATTGTCTCCTTTTGGATTGCCCTAGGCCAAGGATAGGACAAGTCTTGCACACTGTTCTAAATACCCTCATCTACTTCCATCAGCATAGCATATAAACAGGATTTGGAATTAGGGCATTCAAGTTTGATATTCTCTGAATAACAGGGTGTCTAAATATTTCACTTACAATACTTGACATGTCTATTACACAAAAAACAAGGTGTCCATTTAAAGGGACAGTACCATCACAATCAATTGAAGTGCTAGTTTGAGATTAATTCAGTGACTGAAAATAATACCCCACAAAAGATCATATTACCGTTGCTTCTGCATAAATGAGCCAGTAATTTTCAGTCATCTTAAACTAGGACACCGATTCCATGCCCTGTTGAAAGTCTACTCTGATCGTGACGATACTGTCTCTTTAACAGGGCGTCCAAAGGACACCCAAAGGTAAATGCTACGAGTCTAGTTAACCAGATGATTCTAAAATAAGAAACAATAGAGAGAAATGTGATACCTGGTGTTGACTTGATGCTTTCTCATAGAGTTCTTGATAATCCAACCACCCTGGTCTTGAGTCTCCATTCTGACTGACTACAAGCTTACACTTCACATCACTGCACTCAGATATATACTAACAGAAATACAAGTTGGATATGTTAAATTAGAAATATATTATAAAATATGTGTTTGGTATATACTGTGTCTAATAAGAAAAATAAGAATACTGAAGACGATCAGAGCATACTGATCGAAACGTCGAGTTGTAACCACCAGTTCTTTTCAGAACTAATTACTACTCAAAAGATAATTTTTTCTTCACATGGTGTCATCACAGTCTTTACTTATCCTTTTAACCATGCAAAGCTACAATCTTACAAAATAAGAGTAATATTTAAATTTTTGCAGAAAAATAACAATGCAAAGATAACGGTATCAAACATTCAAAATCCCTTGAAATATTTCTGTCTGTGAAGTCATTTTTGTCAAATTTGTGAAATAATTTCCTTTTCATCCAAAGACAGAAATTCCACGTTGGATTGAATACGAACAATCCTAATGCAGTTTCACTATTTCTAGAGGAATAGAGCCTCACTGACTTTAAAGTTTAGGAACTCAGTTAAAAGTCAGTTTAACAAACAATAAATTCTGTGGACTTTACCTCATCAACCAAAGGAGCTATTTGAGAATCTGTTATGATGCAAGTAGTCCCTGATGCTTGAAGACGATCCCTGATGTCTTGAGCTTTTAGCTGTGTGGTGCCAGGTATCAAAACGGTTCCTACATGTTGTAAAATCCCAGTAAATACTACGTTATTCACACTGGTGAGATACTTGGAATGTGCATGGATATACATCATAAATTAATGATGAGGATTATCTATTCAAAGGGAATTTAAGTAGATGATCCCAAGTACATGAATATGTACATAGAGACACTGATATTTTCAATGCATTGAATATGACTTTGAGTAAATCAAACTCAACACTTTACATTTTTAAAGGAACAAATTATTATTTGCAAGCTTGAAATCTAGAGTCATCGAACACTGACGGGGGCAATTCCAGCGTGAGTGAAAAGGGGAACATGGGGGGAAGTACTAAAAAGGGAGGCACATACTCACACACACCCAAAATGAATAGCTAATCTACATGCATGACATAACAAACTTGATCAATCAATGAGCAATAAGAATATGGTACATTATACATATCCATCAAACTGTGCTCAAGGCATTTATCTTTATTACCCTGGCTCATCAGGCTCATAAATCATTCCTCAAACCATCTCAGCTCCAAGCTGGAAATCTAGAGAGTTTGGTGTCATCGAACACTGACAGGGTCAAATCCAGGGTGGGATATGGGGGGGGGGGGAGAGAAATACTAAAAAGGGAGGCACATATACTCACACACACCCAAACTTGATCAACCAATGAGCAATAACAATATGGTACATACAGTATCCATCAAACTGTGCTCAAGGGAGTAAGGCATATAAATCAGGCTCATAAATCATTCCTCAAACCATCTCAGCTCCCTGGGGAACACCCCACAATGATCTAAATGAAACCAGTCATAACACATTGTATTGTATTATGCTAGGGCAGAGGTGCCAACATTGAATTCCAAAAAAGAGTAGCATCTATTAAAAAAAAAAAAGGAAAAAAAAAAAAAATGCATGTCCGGATTTTGCGCAATGTCAGCACAGCACTCGGATGAACCCCGCTGGCGGTAGTGGGACTGGGGGCAGAGTAAATTGGAGGAAAATACTCAATGAAAAAATTATGAAATTATAACAATGCTAGACGTATCTTATCTTAAAAAGCTCACAATAATGATCTTCCGAATTAGTAATCCATGCATCAGTCACGTTAGAAATTTTGATTATAATACTAACTGTTCTCTTTCTTGGGGTCTCGAAGGCAAATAACACATTGATAGCCTTAGCTTGGCCTAGCCCTAGCTCACCTGGGCCCAATTTCATGGCGCTGCTTACCACAGAATTCTGCGCTTACGGCGCCATAAAAAGCGTGTGATTCTATGCGCCGTAAGCGCAGAATTCCGCAGTAAGCAGTGCCTGCATGACACTGCACTGAAGTCGGACTTGCAAAGAAGCTTCGAGAAATTAAAAGGTAATGCACGTGCACGAGCACAATTATGCGCGCATATACACGTGTACACACAAGCTACCTCACCGACAACCTCATTCCCCACGGGTATGCTCATTATTCCCCATTATGTAATAGAGATCAATGGGTACGATCTTGCAAATAATGTACAGATGTATAGATAGGCAGGGTACATGTGGTAGGTAGGCAGTCGAATCCATCCAGCGCGCTCGCGCTAGTGTGTGATATGTACATAATCGTGTGAATTCGCCGCTAATCCCGCTATCGTCGCTTTTTACCACCACTGCGGTTTATATTTAAAAGGTTGTTTTGTTTTTTCATTTTTAAAATCATTTTTCATCATTTTTATTTCCACTTAATAGTTCATTCATTGTTTGCTTGTATTGTAACTATATACAATTATACTGGGGCGGCTTGTTTAGCGTATTTCAATGAAGTATTATCGTAGAGTCGTATTCACGGCTCAAAAACGTATTTGCTACGCCCAAATCGTGTATGTTGGCATCTCTGCTAGGGGCTTCCTTGCCATTCAGTTTATTTCTCCTTAAGGCAAGGGGGAGGGCGGTGGAGTGATTTACCTGTGCGTAGGCAAGCAATGTTTAACAACCACCACTCTGGAATCCTGGGTAATATGACCATCACGGAATCACCTCTCGCAACTCCGCAATCTTTATCAAGAATGTTAGCAACCCTGTGACATTATGCAGTTAAGTTTGTATCAATGCATCGATCAAAACAAACTGTAATCTTACACACAAATTTTAAGCCGTGCAACTGACAAATTAAAAAGAAAACTGTTTACATTTCAACTGTGATTACGAAGTCCATATGGTATACAGTGTGTGTGTATGCATTCTAGAAGCTCTGTGGCGCATTTTGATGATAAAAACAAAATTATATAATAATTAAAAAAACAACTGCAGAAATACAAATGATTCACAAGAGAGTTGCATGCATGCAGTAATTACAAGTGAGCTGTATAAATAAAATAAAAGTAAACAATAAATAAAAGTCAACATTAGAATAGAAAGAGAAGTAGGTAAGTATAGCAGATGATATTTTATGAGAGGGGGAAATGGGATGATGAGTGTGGAGGGGTTTTACTTCTTTGATTGGTGTTGTAGATCTGTAAAACTCCACTTCAACTCATTCCCATGATCATCAATCCACCATAATGCTGGCTTCTTAGATGTCATTGTTCCTGCCTGCAACAAACAAATTAAAAAAGAAATTTAAAAAAATATATAATAATAATAAATGATAATTGATTTTGGTAAGCCCATTTGTTTGGCGTAACTGAATTGAAGGGGGTTCAGCAGGGGACACTTTATGGAGACGTCATATGAGATACTTTTTGTCTTTTAACGTTTTCTTAGTGATCCACAATTCCACATTCTGAGTACCACCCCCCCCCCCAGTAACACCAATGCATAGCCATGTATAAAATATACTCCTAGGTGGATAGAAGTAATTAGTGTTGAGTGTTTTGCTCATGGTTTCAGTCAGGATTCGAACCGACATTCTTAAGTCTCCAGAACACAATTCGCCAAACGGCTTATATTTATTTGTTTACTGTATGTAATTACAGCTTTATGAGAAATGTTCAGCTACTTTTGGTCAACATTTAGACACTAACCTGTTCTTTTCTTGCCCACTCATCCAACACGTCACTGGCAAAGTTGAAATACTCTGGAACATCCAGCTTGAATTGTCTCCTCCCAATCTCATAATCATTGAAGCCGTTAGCGGACAACGCAGACAGAAACTTTCTTGTCAGTTGCTGAACAGCTATACCCGGTACCCTGTCAAACCTGAAGGAACATGGTCTTAATACTGCACTGTGATATCTACACCCTATTCTATTATTGGCAGTGCTGCAGAACAACGCAGATGTAACTTCTTGTGAATAAAGAGCCCCTCGTTGGATTTGGCCACGGCTCAACAAACGACAAAGTTTTA
Organism: Zoroaster sp. YZ-2022; assembly: GCA_029582265.1. Taxonomy (NCBI): domain Eukaryota; kingdom Metazoa; phylum Echinodermata; class Asteroidea; order Forcipulatida; family Zoroasteridae; genus Zoroaster; species Zoroaster sp. YZ-2022. The sequence goes on from CM055819.1 coordinate 768,370, forward strand.
AAATTGCTGCCATGTCCACTTCAGTGTTTCATCACACATACATCCACCTTTTCCTTGATCTGAAAAATACACAATGAATAAAATATTTAATGTAATTTTAAGTTAGTTTAATTTAATTTATAGTTAGTTTTTCTCCACGTATATTACCTACATTAGTATACAATGAATGTACATAGTGCAAATATATTGTCTATGATTGGCGAAAAAAATATTCATAGTTTTTAAAAACAGTGTGTCTAAATATGCATCTTTTGCATACTGTTGCGAATAACACCAATTGTTCACATTAAATGAAGCATACAAAAAGCAACCTTACATACATTGTATTTGGTTAATTCTATGACAAGTACACACTGTTTTTTCAATGTATATTTTGATTCAAAGAGTAAGCATACTCTTTGGAGCAGTTTTGCCGACATTACCAATGTTGTGCCTTCCGTTTATTTTAGGGATCACAGACTAATTATTTGAAAACATATACAAGGAAACCAATTACACTGGATTCCACAGAGACCTACTGAGTGTCATTTTTATTCCCAGGTTAGTCATATCATGTGGCTGGTAGTCAGATGTGATAGTAACTACCTGTATATGTAGGACCCTGGATCTAACCCACATTATGCATTTAGCTTGATGAATAATGTGTGTAATGTGGGCATTGTTAACGATGCATAGGCCTATATGTGTCATTTGCAAAATTTGTAGTGTGTACATGTTGACTCAATGTAATTTTATTAATTTACTGAATTGATGTTTATAGTTGTAATTTTTATATAGCAACATTTGATATTACATTTTTGGGGTCCGTTTTGTTTTGTAATTTAATTTAATTTTTGATCTAATTTCTTGACTTGGTTTAATTTTAATTTTAATTTGATTAACTTACTGAATTGATGTTTATAACTGTAATTTTACATGTAATAACGTTTAACCTTTTAGGTCTTTTTTTTGTTAAGCGCCCAGGAGCATGTTTCATGGATGGACGCTATATAAATGTTCATTATTATTATTAGGTGTTCGGGTATGCGCCCGAAACACCTATTGTTATTGTTCGGTTTTTTAGGTGTTCGAGCTACAGCGCGAAACACCTATTGTTATTGTTCGGTTTTTTAGGTGTTCGGGTATGCGCCCGAAACACCTATTGTTATTGTTCGGTTTTTTAGGTGTTCGGGTATGCGCCCGAAACACCTATTGTTATTGTTCGGTTTTTTTTTTTATTTTTTATTTTTCTTCTCCTTCTTCTTCTTCTTCTTCTTCTTCTTCTTCTTTTCCGGATCGATTGTCTACAAAAAAACACATACTTGCAAACTTCATATGAACTTGAAACTTGGCACATACTTAGAACATAACACGTAGATGAAACATAATTTGTGACGTCATTATTAGGTCATCAGATATCGAATTTCGATCAATCATACTTTATTAGTTAAAACGTTTTGATTACGTTGCAAATGAAAGACTACACGGCTTTTTCAACGCTAAAAAAGTGCGCCCTCTGTTGGTGAATGTAAATCAGCTCTGGTCGTGCTCATTATGTATGCACGTAATTTGGTGAATGTAAATCAGCTCTGGTCGTGCTAATTATGTATGCACGTAAAAATCATATCTCAACAACCACAACAGGTAAATTGACAGTTTTTGCACCATTGTACAGATTGTTAATTGTCAAAAATTATTTACACAAAGGTGACGCCAATTTGACCTTACTTCCTGTCCAAACCGGAAGTCAAAGTTTAATGTTTAAAAAAATCATATCTCCACAACCACAAGAGGTAAATTGACATTTTTTGTATCATTGTATAGATTGTTAATTGTCAAAAAATATTTACACAAAGGTGACCCCAATTTGACCTTACTTCCTGTCCAAACCGGAAGTCAAAGTTTAATATTTAAAAAAATCATATCTCAACAACCACAACAGGTAAATTCAGTTTTTGCGCTATTGTACAGATTGTTAATTGTCAACAAATATTTACACAAAGGTGACCCCAATTTGACCTTACTTCCTGTCCAAACCGGAAGTCAAAGTTTAATATTTAAAAAAATCATATCTCAACAACCACAAGAAGTAAATTAAAAATTTTTGTACCATTGTACAGATCGTTAATTGTCAAAATATATTTATACCCCAATTTGACCTTACTTCCTGTCCAAACCGGAAGTGAAAGTTTAATATTTAAAAAAATCATATCTCAACAACCACAAGAGGTAAATTCACAGTTTTTGCACTATTGTACAGATAGTTAATTGTCAAAAGTATTTACAAAACATGACCCTAATTTGACCTTTACTTCCTGTCCAAACCGGAAGTTAAAGTTTAATATTAAAATAATTTCTAAATTCAGTATTGTATTGTATTCAAATAAACTTCTCGCGAGAACTTCAACAGACGTTAACATTTGACTTCTCCAACACTTCGAATTGATGACGTAACCATTTTAACTTCAACCGAACACCTTGTTTTTGTTGTGACAAAAACTTATATCTAGTTTTTTTTTTTTTTTCTTTTTCTTCTCCTTCTTCTTCTTCTTTTCCGGATCGATTGTCTACAAAAAAACACATACTTGCAAACTTCATATGAACTTGAAACTTGGCATATACTTAGAACATAACACGTAGATGAAACATAATTTGTTACGTCATTATTAGGTCATCAGATATCGAATTTCGATAAATCAAAAGATATTAGCTAAAACGTTTCACTTACGTTGCATGAATCAAGCAGCTACATATACGCGGCGCTGCACGATCTTTGGTTACAATGGAGCTCCATGTACAATCGACGCTGTTAGTGTTAGGTCTTGGAATTCGTGTGAAAATGGATTGCCAACGATCTTTGGTTACAATGGAGCTCCATGTACAATCGAATCAACGCGCACTGTTTGTTACAGTGTGTTACTGTATTTCGTGTACAAATGGATCGCCAACACAGATACAGTCATAAAGGGTAGGTATCTTGAATTTAATTTTTAAGAGGATTTCCTGTATTTATCTTCGTGTTTTATAGAAGAAAGGCCATTTCTTTAGAGGGACTACAGAGTTCGTCGTTGCATTGTACCTGTTTAACTTAACGTTACTCGTTAGTTAGGCCTACGTAGGGGCTACGTGAACATACTTTGGACAGTAAACAACTCCAGTTTTCTAACAAAATATGAACAGATGTCACCAAAATGTATTTAGAATATAAATAAGGATAGGAAAATTCAGTTGTTAAGGTTATGGCAATTTTTCAGAAGAAATTTTATGCCATATTTTGTAATTTTGTGGCTCCAAAATCTTCAGTTTGTGCACAAATTAACATTAACTAGTGATTTACTGCATTCACAATTTTTGTACCATTGTACAGATCGCTAATTGTCAAAAGATATTTACAAAAAGATGACCCCAATTTGGCCTTACTTCCTATCCAAACCGGAAGTCAAAGTTTAATATTTAAAAAAAAACCATCTCAACAACCACAAGAGGTAAATTCACACATTTTGTACCATTGTACAGACCGATTTGACCTTACTTCCTGTCCAAACCGGAAGTCAAAGTTTAATATAAAAAAAAATCATATCTCAACAACCACAACAGGTAAATGGACATTTTTTGCACTATTGTATAAATTGTTAATTGTCGAAAAATATTTACAAAAACATGACCCCAATTTGACCTTACTTCCTGTCCAAACCGGAAGTCAAAGTTTAACATTTAAAAAAAATCATATCTCAACAACCACAAGAGGTAAATTCACAAATTTTGTACCATTGTACAGATCGTTAATTGTCAAAAATATTTACAAAAGGTGACTAATTTGACCTTACTTCCTGTCCAAACCGGAAGTCAAAGTTTAATATTTACAAAAAATAATATCTCATGAACCACAAGAGGTAAATTCAAAATTTTTGTACCATTATACAGATTGTTAATTGTCGAAAAATATTTACACAAAGGTGACCCCAATTTGACCTTACTTCCTGTCCAAACCGGAAGTCAAAGTTTAACATTTAAAAAAATCATATCTCAACAACCACAAGAGCTAAATTCACAATTGTTGTACCATTATACAGATCGTTAATTGTCGAAAAATATTTACAAAAAGGTGAGCCTAATTTGACCTTACTTCCTGTCCAAACCGGAAGTCAAAGTTTAATATTTAAAAAAAATCATATCTCAACAACCACAAGAGGTAAATTCACAATTTTTGAACCATTATACAGATTGTTAATTGTCGAAAAATATGTACACAAAGGTGACCCCAATTTGACCTTACTTCCTGTCCAAACCGGAAGTCAAAGTTTAATATTTTCAAAAAATCATATCTCAACAACCACATGAGGTAAATTCACAAATTTTGTACCATTATACAGATCGTTAATTGTCAAAAAAATATTTATACCCCAATTTGACCTTACTTCCTGTCCAAACCGGAAGTGAAAGTTTATATTTAAAAAAATCATATCTCAACAACCACAGGAGGTAAATTGACATTTTTGTACCATTGTACAGATTGTTAATTGTCAAAGTATTTACACAAGGTGAATTTGACCTTACTTCCTGTCCAAACCGGAAGTCAAAGTTTAATATTAAAATAATTTCTAAATTCAGTATTGTATTGTATTCAAATAAACTTCTCGCGAGAACTTCAACAGACGTTAACATTTGACTTCTCCAACACTTCGAATTGATGACGTAACCATTTTAACTTCAACCGAACACCTTGTTTTTGTTGTGACAAAAACTTATATCTAGTTTTTTTTCTTTTTCTTCTCCTTCTCCTTCTTCTTCTTCTTCTTCTTCTTCTTCTTTTCCGGATCGATTGTCTACAAAAAAACACATACTTGCAAACTTCATATGAACTTGAAACTTGGCACATACTTAGAACATAACACGTAGATGAAACATAATTTGTGACGTCATTATTAGGTCATCAGATATCGAATTTCGATCAATCATACTTTATTAGTTAAAACGTTTTGATTACGTTGCAAATGAAAGACTACACGTCTTTTTCAACGCTAAAAAAGTGCGCCCTCTGTTGGTGAATGTAAATCAGCTCTGGTCGTGCTCATTATGTATGCACGTAATTTGGTGAATGTAAATCAGCTCTGGTCGTGCTAATTATGTATGCACGTAAAAATCATATCTCAACAACCACAACAGGTAAATTGACAGTTTTTGCACCATTGTACAGATTGTTAATTGTCAAAAATTATTTACACAAAGGTGACCCCAATTTGACCTTACTTCCTGTCCAAACCGGAAGTCAAAGTTTAATGTTTAAAAAAATCATATCTCCACAACCACAAGAGGTAAATTGAAATTTTTTGTATCATTGTATAGATTGTTAATTGTCAAAAAATATTTACACAAAGGTGACCCCAATTTGACCTTACTTCCTGTCCAAACCGGAAGTCAAAGTTTAATGTTTAAAAAAATCATATCTCCACAACCACAAGAGGTAAATTGACATTTTTTGTATCATTGTATAGATTGTTAATTGTCAAAAAATATTTACACAAAGGTGACCCCAATTTGACCTTACTTCCTGTCCAAACCGGAAGTCAAAGTTTAATGTTTAAAAAAATCATATCTCCACAACCACAAGAGGTAAATTGAAATTTTTTGTATCATTGTATAGATTGTTAATTGTCAAAAAATATTTACACAAAGGTGACCCCAATTTGACCTTACTTCCTGTCCAAACCGGAAGTCAAAGTTTAATGTTTAAAAAAATCATATCTCCACAACCACAAGAGGTAAATTGACATTTTTTGTATCATTGTATAGATTGTTAATTGTCAAAAATATTTTCACAAAAGGTGACCCCAATTTGACCTTACTTCCTGTCCAAACCGGAAGTCAAAGTTTAATGTTTAACAAAATCATATCTCCACAACCACAAGAGGTAAATTGACATTTTTTGTATCATTGTATAGATTGTTAATTGTCGAAAAATATTTACACAAAGGTGATCCCAATTTGACCTTACTTCCTGTCCAAACCGGAAGTCAAAGTTTAATATTTAAAAAAATCATATCTCAACAACTACAAGAGGTAAATTCACAATTTTTGTACCATTGCAGATCGTTAATTGTCAATAAATATTTACAAAAGGTGACTAATTTGACCTTACTTCCTGTCCAAGAGTCAAAGTTTAATATTAAAAATCATATCTCAACAACCACAAGAGGTAAATTGACATTTTTGTACCATTGTATAGACTGTTAATTGTCGAAAAATATCTACACAAGGTGACTAATTTGACCTTACTTCCTGTCCAAACCGAAGTCAAAGTTTAATATTTTAAAATTCATATCTCAACAACCAAAATTCACAATCTTTCCACTATTGTACAGATTGTTAATTGTCAAAAATGTTTACAAAAACATGACCCAATTTGACCTTTACTTACTGTCTAAACCGGAAGTCAAAGTTTAATATAACAAATAATGATGCAAAGTTTCTTTTAAAAACATTCTGACGTCGTCATCACTGCCCTGACAAAACTCGAACACCTATGTGTTTGTATTATCACAAACACTGCCATCTAGTTCTTCTCCTTCTTCTTCTTCTTCTTCTCCGGATCGATTGTCTACAAAAAAACACATACTTGCAAACTTCATATGAACTTGAAACTTGGCACATACTTAGAACATAACACGTAGATGAAACATAATTTGTCACGTCATTATTAGGTCATCAGATATCGAATTTCGATCAATCATACTTTATTAGTTAAAACGTTTTGATTACGTTGCAAATGAAAGACTACACGGCTTTTTCAACGCTAAAAAAGTGCGCCCTCTGTTGGTGAATGTAAATCAGCTCTGGTCGTGCTCATTATGTATGCACGTAATTTGGTGAATGTAAATCAGCTCTGGTCGTGCTAATTATGTATGCACGTAAAAATCATATCTCAACAACCACAACAGGTAAATTGACAGTGTTTGCACCATTGTACAGATTGTTAATTGTCAAAATTATTTACACAAAGGTGACCCCAATTTGACCTTACTTCCTGTCCAAACCGGAAGTCACAGTTTAATGTTTAAAAAATCATATCTCCACAACCACAAGAGGTAAATTGAAATTTTGGTATCATTGTATAGATTGTTAATTGTCAAAAATATTTACACAAAGGTGACCTAATTTGACCTTACTTCCTGTCCAAACCGGAAGTCAAAGTTTAATGTTAAAAAAATCATATCTCCACAACCACAAGAGGTAAATTGACATTTTTGTATCATTGTATAGATTGTTAATTGTCAAAAAATATTTACACAAAGGTGACCCCAATTTGACCTTACTTCCTGTCCAAACCGGAAGTCAAAGTTTAATGTTTAACAAAATCATATCTCCACAACCACAAGAGGTAAATTGACATTTTTTGTATCATTGTATAGATTGTTAATTGTCGAAAAATATTTACACAAAGGTGATCCCAATTTGACCTTACTTCCTGTCCAAACCGGAAGTCAAAGTTTAATATTTAAAAAAATCATATCTCAACAACTACAAGAGGTAAATTCACAATTTTTGTACCATTGCACAGATCGATAATTGTCAATAAATATTTACAAAAAGGTGACCCCAATTTTACCTTACTTCCTGTCCAAACCGGAAGTCAAAGTTTAATATTAAAAAATCATATCTCAACAACCACAAGAGGTAAATTGACATTTTTTGTACCATTGTATAGACTGTTAATTGTCGAAAAATATCTACACAAAGGTGACCCCAATTTGACCTTACTTCCTGTCCAAACCGGAAGTCAAAGTTTAATATTTTAAAAATTCATATCTCAACAACCACAAGGGGTAAATTCACAATCTTTCCACTATTGTACAGATTGTTAATTGTCAAAAATGTTTACAAAAACATGACCCAATTTGACCTTTACTTACTGTCTAAACCGGAAGTCAAAGTTTAATATAACAAATAATGATGCAAAGTTTCTTTTAAAAACATTCTGACGTCGTCATCACTGCCCTGACAAAACTCGAACACCTATGTGTTTGTATTATCACAAACACTGCCATCTAGTTATTAATTATATTTGTGAGCTCAATACTTGCATGCATGCCCATGTACCATCTTTTCTCTTCTTGTTTTTTTTAAATTAAACCCAAACTCAGCAGGCCCATGGGACTTTACACCCCCCCCCCACCGTACTCATGGATAAGCCACTGCTCCCTTTATTAAATTAATATACACAGAGAATACTGACCCACATTTTATTAATCATGAATATTTTATGCATGATTATTGCATAGTTTGTATGTTTGCATAGCACTTTGTATAGAATCAATACCAGCATCATTTATAATGATCATGTGATGTTTTAATGAGGTACAGGGTTTGTCAACCTATTTGACTGAACAAAATATGAAGACAAAGCAGACTGGTTGTGGGGGGGGGGGGGTTTCTTGTGGGTGTAATCCTCCCCCAATATCTGACAGTGACAAATATACTTGCCTCATTGTTTTCTGAGGGTAGTTCAGTGTTAAAATGATTCAAACAACTTGTCTGGAAGGAAGGAAGGGAGGGGTATCTGTGGGTGCATCCTTCCAAACAAACATACAGCACAGGGTGGATGGGTGGGGGGTTGGGTTACTTATTTATTTATTTTATTTTTTTGGGGGGGAAGAGGTTTGAACTGTCATAAGTTGTAGATCCTCTTCTACTGTGTTTCCATATGTGCATAAATTAAATGTAATGATAATATCAGTGATATAAAAATTAATATTGTATATTTGGATAAAAACATTTGCATGATTTTACTCCAGGCACCGTACTACTTATTAAGTATTATAATTCACGATCATAAAATCATGAACTCGTCACACATGATTGCAGGAGTGTGCTCATTTGCAAAAAGCTTGACTTGTTTTGTTCTAGCATAATTGTACATATGATTTGTACATATGATTTGTACATATGTCCAATACATATCATATACTGTATGTACATGTAGTTCAATATCTGATATAGTTTTATACTAAGTGCACGTTAGCCAACTTGCTTGCAGTATTAACCACATTAGGACTTCATATAATAAAGTGTTTTTTAGTTAATGCTGACCAACAGTTTTATAAACTCTCTTACCACCACTGGCAGGAAGTGAAACGATGGCACAGAATGGGGGTCCAACTCCAAGCCGTTGGAGGTAGGTGTGGCACTTTTGTGGCAATGTGTTATTAATCATGTAATCTTTATTTTTTTTCTTCAAATTTGGGTAATTCTTGGGCTGTATATACTAATATATCAAGATCTACAATTTTAAGGCCCCTATACTATAAAGTATTTTTTTTAAACATAAATGATCGCAAATTTACAAACTCGCTTGATGTAAAGTTGATGATGGTATCAAATGTCCCACCTTGAAATATTTGTGTCTGAAGAGCTCTCACAAATGCACCAATTAACAATGGTGCATTTGTTTTTCAATTTAATTTAATTCCCTTTTTTCCATTCGTGAACTGCAAAACACAATGTGAAACATACACACAAAAAATAGTAAATTACATGACAGATGTATGAACAAATCTGTGCATTAAATAAGTCAATCTAGAGATAAGCATTGTGATAAATGCAGAACAGATAACGGACATGGGGGGGGGGCAACCTATGACACAAACTAAAACAAAGCTTTTTCTTAGGGAATTAATAGAAATATTTATATTTTTTATTTCTATTGTCAGTGTTTCCCTGGCCCATGCAATTATGCAAAGTGGCCCACCTGATGATTTCGATTGTCCACTTCACTGACCTCATACTTCTTTTGCCAATATCACCTGGCATTAACCCTAACCCCTAGCTGTTTTGGCTAAGAACCTTCCTCAATCCACCAAAATCCAACACCATGCAGTAACACTACCACTACCACCCAAAATGTTGTACTTGCACGTAGCTGTAATTGGACACCCAGCCTCATGGCTTTTTCATGCAAAGTATCCCTGTCAGGGCTATATACAATACCGAGTCCATCAAAATCCAACAAACCCTGCTGTTGGAATTTAAATGGTTTGGGGTGCTTAGGGCTATAACAAATGAGTGAAGGCCATAAATTGTATTTTGTGTTGTTATATTGTGATTGTTTTTCCTTCCTTTTTATTGATACTGAGTACTCATGGGTTATTTGTTTTAACGGATGTAATCTTTTCTTACACAGTGGCTACTGTTAAGCTATGACTGCATATACCTGTAGGCTGTATTATACATGGTCAGTTACGTGTCAGTAGTTCTTGTAGAATACAGGTATTAAGGATGCAGTTACCACAGCTAGCTATTTACTTCATTGTGCAGCCATCTGATGCTTTCCATGTATATTGAAGAAACCCTGTTCGAACACTCATTGCCGGTGCACGAACTTCACACGCCCTCCAGACGCATGCGTGAAGTTCGAGAGCCAGGTCACAGATGGCAATGAGTGTTTGAAATAAACAATAATACAGGTAGTAAGTGAAAGTGTTTATTGTACAGAAGTGTGGATATTTTCCAAAAGTAGTACTTTTTATGTGTCTGCATAAATTTGCATTTCAATCATAGGCTCCTTTAAATAATGAAACAATAGTAAATTGCATAGGCCCTAACAACCATTCGGGAATCATTGGCTGTCATTTTAAGTGTCAAGACAAAAACGTAAATATTATTAGAATGCAGAATGATGATACTGCAGCCAATTTTCAAATATGAAATACATGAGGAACATTTTCAGTAAGGTCAGGTTAACTTTATTTTATAATAGACTGTCTAACTTATGTGTGAACTCACTAAGGAAAACTGACAGTGACAATAACCATAAAATATGACTAGCACTTGCAGTAGCACGTAAACGTTACGTTAGTCACTTATGAGTGACTTAGTGTCTGTCGCAAGGCTTTTCCTTCCCAAAAATAACCATGTCCATGGCCATTATGCGAATATATTTAGCCTATTACTTACTTGTCTATGTGTTTCACTATGAAAAGCTATGGAAGTCGCCGGTTCGTACTTTATAGAGATAAGCAGTTTACTTAAAGTTTAGATACTATTTAGATAGTAATTATTACTAATCTCACCAGAAAACTTTGTGGTGCATGGAGCGTTTACTGTGTCGTGGTGATGGGGCGCCACCAAGTAGATCAGCGTTGTGCACGTAGTCGCCTAGTTTGTGAGGGCAGAGCTTTGGTTGTTGTGTTTGATTAGCCCTATATGCGCTGGTAATGGCAGCAATTGAGCTGTGTATACTCCCCAGGGATCTGAGATGGTTTCAGGAATGATTTATGAGCCTGATGAGCAGGGGTAATAATATAATGCGCCTTGAGCACCAGTTTGGTGGATACGTGCGCTATATAAGTCCACATTATTATTATTATTATTATTATTATTATTATTATTATTATTATTATTATTATTATTATTATTATTATTATTATTATTATTATTATTATTATTATTATTATTATTATTATTATTATTATTATTATTATTATTATTATTATTATTATTATTATTACCACAATGTTGCAACGTCAGTATCCCTGAAGACAAAAACGAACCCAAGACAAGTTGGTGGTCCTGTACCTGTGCTGCCTGGTAATGACATCGGCATGACATCGATAAAATTGAATTTCAAAGTTCATTACAGATGTCAATCCTGACTATAATTTACGAAAGATCAATCTAATCAGCTGGGTATCGATCTATTCTTCAAATTCAAACAATTTCTTCAAATCCAAACAATTTATCCAGCGTTAACGTCCACTCTTACTCCTTGTATGTAGGCTGAAGTCTTTATACAAATAACGGCCATGGAAATATGCAAATGAGAGGTCGGAGACTTTTGACCAATGAAACTGTCATTGCATTCGTTTGTGTACGTAATTCGCCGCACTTGTGAAATACCCACTAACCTTTGGCTTAGCCTTTCTCGGATAAATTAAAGAGTTATTTTTCAACGAGGACAAAAAAGTTATGATTCAGAAAGAACAGAAATTGCCAACCCACGAAACAATAGGTGCATGTATGCATGCAGGTAAAGGATCCCTTGTAAAAAATTAAAGAGTACAATCGCATGAATATTCATATAATTTGGTGGCAGGCAGCTGCTTAAGAGATCCTCTACGGAAACCCCGTCCAAAGAAACGATCGTTAGCATGGCCGAGGCAGCCAAGGCTAAGATTGATGTCTCAGCCGAGGAGCTGAACACCCTCAGCCAGGAGATCTGGTCACACCCAGAGCTCAACTACAATGAGCACTACGCCCATCAGGTCCTCACAGACTTCTTGGAGAAAGAAGGGTTTAACGTTGAACACAACTTTGTCCTTGACACAGCATTCAGGTATATTTATTTTGGAGATTTTGAAATGGGTTCTTAGGTTCCCCCCTGTTTTCCCATTTCAATCCCCCTGAAGTTAAATAAATGGATAGGAGTGTTTGAGGGACTTTCGAATCAGTGGTGATCATTTTACAAAAAGCATGGGTGGATCCACTGTCGTCAAAAGAACGGGAGTCATAGAAAAAACGGGGGACACAAATCACTATTTATTTAAAAAATAATAATAATAAAAAAATAGAAATAAAAATAAAAAAAAGGTAATGTGCCCACTGGCACATCCAGGGGAGGGGAAGGGGAAGGGAACAGATCCATGCATGTTAATTTACCATAGGTTCGTTTTTGTGTCCCCTATTTGTGTCAATGTACCTCCTTTTAGCCCATGTGCCCTCTCCCCCTATTCCACACCTGCATATGCATGCCCACATTTTGTTTCTCTGGATCCACCAATGCAAAAGTGTCACATCTTCGATCAAAACCTCATAAATTATGAGGTTTTATACTCTTTGGTTACCCCCCCCCCCCACCTTGAAATGTACATTTCTAGTTTTTTTAAATAAATATTGTAGAGCTGTAAAAGTGCCTCTTATGAAATCCTCTCCTGCTCCGTTCCCCAGGGCAACGTTTGGTTGTGATGATGCCGGTCCTAACATCTGTGTGATCTGTGAGTACGACGCTCTGCTTGAGATTGGCCATGCGTGTGGGCATAACCTGATAGCTGAATGTGGGGTAGCTGCTGGGATAGGAATAAAAGCAGCATTGGAGACCAATGGCAATAAATATGGAAAGGTTTGTAACAAGACAGTATACCTTTGGATATACCTCAGACTCTTGCCAAATTCAGTATTTTTCGATTGTTTTGTTGTAGTAATATCATTTTTCAGTTTTGTCAATGACAAATAATTGCTATATCCTTGTTTAGATTATGATTTCACCGGTCAATAAATGTGTAACTTTAAAAAAAGAAATGATGGATTTTCACCATCTTTGTCATTGAAATGTTTATTTCTGTATGTCAATAACAGCCATAAAACTATGGTGAAATTCTCATTATGATCATAGAGCAAGGACCCTGCATGCTCTATCCAATATGTATTCAAAAGTCTGTGGCACCCCACACGCATAGCCGTTGCCGATGTGTGGTTATTATTAGGATTCAGTCTCAATACTAATTGTTCTTATCTGCAGGTGACTGTGTTAGGAACACCAGCAGAGGAAGTGGGTGGGGGCAAGAAGGATCTTATCAAGGCTAATGCCTTCGACGACATCGATGTCGCAATGATGGCACATCCCTCTAGATACAATGTGCTACGCCCCACAACTCTGTCAAGAATAGAGTAAGGCTTCGAGTTGAAAACCTCAGGGGTAGATCCGTTGTAGATAACAAGGAGGGATAAACAGCAAGGGTCTGATATCAAGGCAAACCTTGGGGGCAGGTCCACCCACCCCCCGCGTCATTGTTTCTTGTGAGATGGACAACCACTAAGGGGAAAAAAAAGTAATGATGTTGGTAGGGGTCAATCGAATCCTATATGCATAGCTAGCTGTACCTCTGATATAATTATAATAATTATATAAATAAACGTAACGATAAAAAAAAAAAAAATTAAACTACCAAATCTGATGGATAAAATGAATATTCATGATTATTTCTCACGTTTTTTCTTAGAATGATCATCAAGTTCCATGGTAAAGCATCACATGCTGCAGCCGCTCCCTGGGATGGTAACAATGCATTGGATGCAGCCGTCCTGTGTTACCAGGCTATCTCTAATATGAGGCAACAGATTAAACCTGATTGCAGAGCCCATGGTACTGCGGTTAAATATTCTTAATACAATATACTATAGTAATTTTAAAAGTGCATCTTCTGTATGTAGGTTTCAAAGCGTTGAGGTTTCTATTGAAAGCAAAGGAATATAGTTCATAAGTAAGACGAATTGCGGTGACACCATGTGAAATGCTCAATTGAGTAGTAATTAGTTCTGAAAAGAACTGGAGGTACAACTCATACAATAGTTCATGTGTTCATGTTATGTAAATCCGTTGGTAACAAGAGATTGAAAGCATGTTTTCATGTCAACTCAAAGCTATACCGCTTTAATGACTGAAATCATGAATTCCATTTTCTGTCTTGAGGAATTTTCACGAATGGTGGTGCTGCCCCCAACATCATCCCAGAGGAGGCAGAGTTGACATACTACCTACGTGCTGTGAATGAGGAAGAACTTGCTATAGTCAAGAAAAAGGTTATAGCGTGTGCAGAGGGTGCTGCTACGGCAACAGAATGTCAGGTGGGTGTCAGTTCCTTCGTAGATTTTGAGGATTTTTATATCATTATAAATAAATAAATAAATAAATACAAACAATTGCCTCCGGATGGGGAGTAATCTGTGATTGACTAGATAGCATCCAATGTTGGGGGAATAGAAATTATCATCTGTCATTTTATACCAACGACAATAGAAACAACTTTTAACCAAAAAATAAAAAATAAAAAATAAGATTTTATACTCTTTATACATTTGGGATCCTAGGTGGAAACCGAGTTCAGCTCTTCATATGCCAGTACAGTACACAACGACGGCCTGATATCTCTATACGAGAAGTACGCCAGAGAATACGGAGTTGAGATGAAGAACACTGATAATAGTGGAGGGTCATCAGATTTTGGAGACGTGTCCCACGTAGTACCAGGCATACATCCAATGTTCTCTATAACTGATAGTGCAAATATCCATTCATGTGAATTCACATCTACTGCAGGTTTGTACACCGATAAACCTATGCTGAGCTTTGTTGAAATTTCTTGCGCTTCTTATGATTTTATTGGAGTCTTGTATAGTGCATAATCTAAGCGCCTTACATTATTACCCCTGGTCATTGGTCCAATATCAATCCTTAAACTTGATGATGATGGTGATGGTGACGGTGACGATGTTCAAGTTGCCGTCTAATTGGTCTTATACTTTATTTAATTAATCATCACTTCTAAAATCCAACAAAATCATGATTCAAATTGATTTCCCTCTTTTAAAGGTTCCCCCGATGCACAGGCCCCGACGCTGATCCAAGCCAAGGCTCTAGCCCTGACTGCTATTGAGCTGCTTCAACCCAGTGGACAAGACACTCTCAAGAAAATCCAACAGGAATTTCAAGATACCATCAGCAAGCTGTCCGTTCTGGAGTAGTAGTGTAGCTTAGGCAGAAAGGGGTGTGTGTGTGTGGGGGGGGGGGGGGGTTCACCATCACATTGAACTATCTCAATTAAAAACACTGGTATTGTTATCAATACAATAATGTAGTTTATTCAAGAAATTTAAAACATCTTCAATGGGGAGTGTACACATTTTGGTAATTACCTGATTACAAAATAACTGAATTATGATCTTTAAACTTGTTAGATGTGAAGTTTGTGATGGTACCAAACATTCCAAGAAATTATTCCGTCTGATATCGTCCCTAATTTGCCATAGTGACCAATCCGACTTTTTTCAATTTTACGTTTCCCCGCCCATTAGTACATTCAGGAAGAGACCTACCATTGTATCTAATCCACATGCATGTATTCCTTATAGTTTTGGAGATATAGCATGCATTCAAATGACGAATGCTCTAACTGGCTATTTTTGTAATTTGGCAAAGTGACCAATACCGCATTGGTCACTATGCCAACTTAATTCGGGATTGGTCACTATGGCAAATTAGGGACGATGATGTCCTTTTTGAAAAAAAAAACCATGCGATTAGTTTTCCACATTTGAATAAATGCAAACATATCTAAATGCAATTTCATTTTTGTCTCGTTAAGGACACAATGAAATAGCCTAGATGTTGAACCTTTCACAGCTTAGTTTTTATACATATCTCTTAATTCCAATAAAGTACTGATGCATTTATAGACACTTTACCAATGGTACATTTTTAGTGCAATCCCTTTATAAGAAGGCTGCATAGTTTAATTTTACAGTTTTTAAACACTTTAGAGCAGGTGTGGAGTTTTTTGTTTACTTTGAGGGTGAAAAGCAACCCCTCCCCAAAACTAGAAAGGTATGACAAAAAAGAAGTGTTCAAAAATGATCATTATCCTGCGGTACCGCGCAGCAAACGTTTATTCCCTTCAGGAATAATTAATTAGTAATATTATACATTTGCATGTGTAACAAAAGAAAGAAAGACATATGAACTTTAAAAGACAAATTTGTAAAGAAATAAGGAAAGAAATAAACATATAACTGAAAATAAAACATTGTACAATTGTACATAAACTGTTTAGTTGCCTGACCTCCCTTTAATCTATTTATTTGTAGATACACAACATGCGATCCATGGGAGAGGAAATTTGTCACAAACTTCACAAAATTAATGGCTAAATCTAGATCTCTTCATTGTCTCATGCTTTGGTTTCTCATTTGTGTGAACTCTCTGATGATTTATTGCGCTTCTTTGTGAAACGAAAAACCCAAATAAATCTCTTCAATGTAGCCTTTTTGATGTTTAAGAAAATCCGAATGTGGGTTTGGATCCCGTTGAGATATCGCTCTCTTGCGCGCGCGTGCGGCGGCGGCCCGATGGATTGGATCGTTGATCGTGAGCCTGAAGATCTGACGTCACGCTTTGAGCTAGAGACTCATGAATTCCGCGGTATACGACAGATCATGGCCGTGCGGCCGCCATATTTTCCCGGATGTTCAACTTTGACCTTGGTTGGCAGGGGCGCGTTTTTGCGACCCTAACCAGAAAATTGTTTCTGACGTCATATTCTTGACCAGAAACAAAACGGCATAGCTTCGCGAAAACGCGAACGTAACCAGAAAATTGTTTTCAGTTTGTGATGTGTTCAATCATCAACGTTTCTCAAAATATACAGTGTAATTCAAATTTTGGCAAAATAGAACTTACTCGTGAGTGCTAGTAATAAACATGAAAGATATTACTGTATACGTACAATCATTTCATAATATTTTAACAAAACTTTTTACAATCCGCCATACTGAAACCAAGCGTAACCGATCACAAACTTTGGTTCGTGTTTGGTCAGAACAATGACGTCATCGCAGCATAACCGAACTCGCGAAAACGCTTAACCAATGACTGAAGCCCAAACATGTTTCTGGTTACAATCGCGAAAACGCGCCCCAGATAGCCCGCGATCGAGCCACGAAGCGTGACGTCAGATCTTCAGCACAACGCATCCAATAAAACCCCTTGAATGACCATAACCTACAGCCTGTTTATATCCTTGTAGGATAAAGACAGGGGACCAGTCTACAATATACAGATATAACATGGTTTGAGGGTGGACAGTCGTTATTAGCTCCCCGAGGTATTGGAAGTTGAGAAACTAGTTCCCGAGGCGAAGCCGAGGGAACTAGTTTCTCAACTTCCAATACCGAGGGGAGCTAATATCGACTGTCCACCCGAAATAAACCATGTTATATCTGTTTTACTATACCTCATACATATTCACAATAAAATAGTTCGGCATCACTGAGCTTGGTAAATTCAAACGCGACATTTACGTGTGCCGCCATCTTTTCATGTGTACGTAGCTAGCTAAGGCGATGTTCGCGCGTGCGTACTACTGGTCCCCGCTGGCATGTTCCCGGATGCAGGGAACAGATCGTTGGGACTATTTCCCCGCCGGGACTGTTCCCTGATGCGACAGTCTACTACGCACTACTGCGCATGCGTATTTACCCTGTGCGTGAATACTGGCGGACGCGAGGTAAACAGCAAAAATAGCATCTGGCACGTGACGGTGAATGGACCAGTGAGAATTCGGCTCTCGATCATGAATATGTATGAGGTATAGTAATATACAGATATAACATGGTTTGAGGGTGGACAGTCGATATTAGCTCCCGGTATTGGGAAGGTTGAGAAACTGGTTCCCGAGGCGAAGCCGAGACTGATTTCTCAACAACCTCGAAATATCGACTGTCCTGGCTCGCTATGTTATATCTGTTACTGCCTCATACATATTCACAATATTCTCTAGTTCGGCATCACTGAGCTTGGTAAATTCAAACGCGACATTTACGTGTGCCGCCATCTTTTCATGTGTATGTACGTACGTAGCTAGCTAAGGCGATGTTCGCGCGTGCGTACTACTGTTCCCCGCTGGCATGTTCCGGATGCGGGAACAGATCGTTGGGACTATTTCCCCGCCGGGACTGTTCCTGATGCGACAGTCTACTACGCACTGCGCATGCGTATTTACCCTGTGCGTGAATACTGGCGGACGCGAGGTAAACAGCAAAAATAGCATCTGGCACGTGACGGTGAATGGACCAGTGAGAATTCGGCTCTCGATCATGAATATGTATGAGGTATAGTAAAAACATGTACACCACAGCACCTACCTCCACCACACAGCCAGTAGGGGTAAACGGTGTTTTGCGTGGCTGATGCAGACAAAAATAACCGCGATCTCAGACTTGAAATCAAGTCTAGCCTAGTACTAAAGTAGTAGTAGTACACGCGTAAACGATCGACTCGACTAAGTACCATCACACATACACTGTACGTCCACGTACACGAGCACTGCACTGATATTATACAGATATAACATGGTTTGAGGGTGGACAGTCGATATTAGCTCCCCGAGGTATTGGAAGTTGAGAAACTAGTTCCCGAGGCGAAGCCGAAGACTAATTCTCAACTTCAACCGATATCGACTGTCACTATCGCTCATCATTATATCTGTTTTACTATACCTCATACATATTCACAATATTCTCTAGTTCGGCATCACTTAGCCCCATAAATGTGGCACGGACACGCCCCCCCCCCCCGCGTATCCTTAGCCACAGGTTGGTCTCATTCCGCTAACGGTAGTAATTCGAAATTCCAGGCGCTGAAATTGACGATATTTGCGACTATTTTAACAGTCTAGATACGTTCCTTACATGTTTAACTATCTAGGCGCCCAAAAAAATGGTGATTTTACTTACATTTTATATTTCCTGACATATAGGCCCGAAAAAATTACAAGACGATCGTCATTGTGCAAGTTTCAACGAGGACGGCCATCTTGAATGTATGAAAAGTGTGAACGGGAAAACAACTTGCGCGCGCAACAATTTTACGACGGCTGTTTTATGTGTGCACATACTTGCTGTATTTTAGTGCGCAAGTATTCCGTTTCAGGGTTGCACGTGTTGTCGGTAGTCAGAGCATTTTTTGTGCTAAACATGTGATATAACTACTTTAAAAATCAAATATATAATAAAAATAAATAAATAAAACATGTCCAGTTCCTGCATTCAATTATTTACTTTTCCTATAATAAGTAAGCATAAATGATTGGATCAGCTAAGGCCACCCTCCCGATTTAATTTATATATATAATATAAATATATATATATATATATATATATATATATATATACACACACACACACCTTATTAATTTTATTTTTATTTTGTTTGTGTGTGTGTGTGAGAGAGGTTCTTTGTTAATGGTGAAAAGAAACAGTAACAAAAATCCACAATATAATTCAGCACACGAAAAATGTTAAAAATACCGTTCAGTGACAGGCAGTAATGGACCGATCGAATCAAAATGAAGTGTTTCATGTTTGAGGATATCGCTGATACCGGTACTACTACTAGATTGCATATTGTTGTTTAACAAAATGATAATAGTAATAGTAATAATATTATCAGTATTATTGATAATGATGGATGGCCAAAATGTTAATAATTGGGACCGTTCCCTGTACCCATGGGTTTTATTGAAATTCACTACCCCAAATATAGCATAGACCCAAACCACGCTTGAACCATCTTTTGCAATTTGTCTGGTCCGAGTGCTCATAGGTGCAATCTTTAAGTACACATGCTAGCTTTGGCTTAAATAAACAAACAGGGGGGTCTACACATCTTAATTTAAGACAGTGAAATAACCAGGGGAAGACTCTTATTGAAAATAAACCACCTTTGTACTGGAAGTTACCGCCTTTATATTCTCACAAAACAGATAAACATGAAAAATTTTAAAATATTACCTGTACTATATTACATAGATATTACATAGACTATATTCACAGATATTTTGTCAGATAAAACAATCATTCTGTTTTTTGTTTTTAATTTTTTTATAGATTTACAAAATGGTGGAACCATTAATATTATTATTAATAGTAATAGTAACGTAACACTATAATATTTCATATATTAAAATTATTAGTGAAATTTGTATGTTGTTTAAGTACTATTTAAAATTAGTATTAAACTATTGTAATTAATAATAGACTATTTAATATTACATTATCATTTTATTTTAATGAACATTCTCTCTTGTTTTATGTACAATGTAAGTACAGTTAAATAACCTGGTACATGTATATGATAGTTAAAAGGGGATGAACTTACCATGCAGTACGGTTAATTTGATGAAACTGCTCAATGTTAGTTTCTTGAAAGTGATCTGCGACATCACGTGGTCATATCTCTGCGCGCTAAAATACAGCAAGTATGTGCACACATAAAACAGCCGTCGTAAAATTGTTGCGCGCACAAGTTGTTTTCCCGTTCAACACTATGGCCGTCCTCGTTGAAACTTGCACAATGACGATCGTCTTGTAATTTTTCGGGCCTATATGTCAGGAAATATAAAATGTAAGTAAAATCACCATTTTTTTGGGCGCCTAGATAGTTAAACATGTAAGGAACGTATCTAGACTGTCAAAATAGTCGCAAATATCGTCAATTTCAGCGCCTGGAATTTCGAATTACCGTTAGCGGAATGAGACCAACCTGTGGCTAAGGATACGCGGGGGGGGGGCGTGTCCGTGCCACATTTATGGGGCAAGGCATCACTGAGCTTGGTAAATTCAAACGCGACATTTACGTGTGCCGCCATCTTTTCATGTGTATGTACGTACGTACTAGCTAAGGCGATGTTCGCGCGTGCGTACTACTGTTCCCCGCTGGCATGTTCCCGGATGCAGGGAACAGATCGTTGGGACTATTTCCCCGCCGGGACTGTGATCCCCGATGCGACAGTCTACTACGCACTACTGCGCATGCGTATTTACCCTGTGCGTGAATACTCGCGGACGCGAGGTAAACAGCAAAAATAGCATCTGGCACGTGACGGTGAATGGACCAGTGAGAATTCGGCTCGATCGCGAGATATGTATGGGGTATGGTAAAATACATTACCTGCCTATACTCGCCGATCGAAACCGTCACTAATCCGTCACGTCGTGCTATTTCGCGCCCGCGGTATTCACACGAAATGCCACATGCGCAATAATCGTAATCGCGTCGGTATCCGGCGAAAACAATCCCAACGATCTGTTCCCGTCAGGCATTTCTGCTGGGCTAATGCCATCACTAACCAACGCGCTAACTATGCTTCTTCTTCTTCAACTAGCTAACTACGTACATATCGCTTGTGTACATACACATGAAAGATGGCGGCACATATCTTAAATTGCGTTTTATTTCACAGTGGTTATATTGCCTTTCCTTGCTTCTTATTGTAATGGCAACTGAATATGTGAGGTATAGTAAAACAGATATAACATGGTTTTATTTCGGGTGGACGGTCGATATTAGCTTTCCTCGGTATTGGAAGTTGAGAAACTAGTTCCCTCGGCTTCGCCTCGGGAACTAGTTTCTCAACTTCCAATACCTCGGGGAGCTAATATCGACTGTCCACCCTCAAACCATGTTATATCTGTATAGTATCTCTCGAGTCGTATAAAACAGACGTACAGATCAGTGATTCGGACGCGACGGTGAATGCATTGCTAGTTCTCAAACGTTTTGCGCTCAACGCTAAACCGTAAACGTAGATATCCGAAAAAAAATGCTGGTAAGCTTCATCAACATAACTAACTTAAGTTCGTTATCAGGCCATAATCGTATCTCTGTCTTTATCTGCAATACGTTTATTTTGTTTTAAATGGGGAGGGGGAAACATACAACAGACAATACTAATATTGTAACACTCGATTTGGATGGGTTACTGGAGCTGGCCGTTGATTAAAAGATGATGATGAACACATATAACTTATAAGAAGACAGGCTGAGACAAAGTATCTTTGGGCTTATAACAGATTCATTTTATTGTACTGTGGCTTAACAAAGATAATTCTCATACTCAATACTGACTGTAGGGTCATAAGACTAGCAGTACAGCAGAGAGAGAGGGGTGAGTTGTCAGACAAGAGAGAGCAAGAGACGAACTGAGATTTTCTAATCTAACAACATGTAGGCCTATATATTAATAATGGGATCTGGTCACTTACAACTGTGGAGGTATTTTGTTTATACTATAATTTAGGGGAGGTCTAAGTGATAATTAAGTGGGGGCATTGTGTTTAGATTATAATTTAGGGGAAGTCTAAGTGATAATTAAATGGGTCTAGGGGATGTCAGTCTGGGGACGGAAATTATTTATGACCCACATGTGGTCAGTGGCTCTTCTTAGTATACAAGATGTCAGCTTACACTATTTATGTACTACTACTAAAAGTACTAGTAGTATACTACTACTAGTCATGACATTGCATTGCATTGCTGGCTTTCTTTTGTCAGAGATAACATGATAAATGGGCGTGGCGTCAATAGGGACAATAATACTATTACTACTAGGCCTACTACTACTACTAGTAATAGTTTCCTCCATGACCATGCTTTCAATTTCATGCATTGTAAATTATCTGAGACCTAGTAGTACTACTAGTACTAGTAGTAGTAATATTTTGAAGAGGGTAGAATGTCGTGGGTAGAATGTCGTATCCGACTGCCACTTTTTCTCATTCAAATTCAATATAGCTATTTTTTACACAAATTATAGGCCTAACCAATAATGTAATCTTACTTACCTACCTAGTATTAAGGTGGAGAGCATATGGATGATGATGGACATATACTTCAAATTATTCCAGGATATTTAATTCATGAAAAATCATGTATACGATGACTTCCTCAGTCATGTCAGTCTGATCTTGTCAACACGGTCATTGTACATGCGCAGTGGCAACTATAATAGGATCCTAGGGAAATAAAGTCTGAAAACCATCATAAAAGTGTATTTTAAAGATAGTTTTTGCTTTCTGTACCTCCAAAAATCGATAGAATCATTTTTTAACTGGGTAGTGTTTACAAAAATTTTTTTTTTTTAAACCTTAAAAAGTGGCGGTCGGATACAACATTTTTTCCATTTGGATAATTCTTTATCATTTTATGGAAGGTATAGTTGCTAGCCTAAGACAAGGGGAGGTCTACTTGAATACCAATACCAAGAACTGATGATCAGCATGGCCGAGGCAGCTAAGGCTAAGATTGATGCCGCAGCTGAGGAGCTGAACACCCTCAGCCAGGAGATCTGGTCACACCCAGAGCTCAACTACAATGAGCACTACGCCCATCAGGTCCTCACAGACTTCTTAGAGAAGGAAGGGTTTAACGTTGAACGCAAGTTTGTGCTTGACACAGCATTTAGGTACATACATATAAAGGAAAATTTAGGGGTAGTTGGAAGGGAAAGGGACTAGGGCTGAGCGTTTTCGGATATTTTTGGAACCGGATACCCGAAAACCCGTTTTCATTCTTGTTGAAAACATGCCTCCTTTGGTGTACAAATACATGTAAATGTTTACAAAATTTACCTTTATAATACAGAGGATACCATATTTAATTCGATCTTTAAGTATAACATCTTGGTGACAAAATATTGCATTTACTGAAAGTTATTTCTTAAATAAAACTGTAAAAATTGCTACAAAAGTGTCTTTAATAACCCAAGTTACAATGTACCATACACTGTACAAAAGAAAACCCAATTGATCACACGGGCGCAAGCATGGACAGAAGTGTATGGAAAATGTCCGTAAAATACTACAAAGACGTTACCAGAGTGTAATCTCTTGAATAAAATTGCTCCTAAATGTGTAAACATTACATTGTTCAATAGTCAAAGATTTCTGTTCACACCGCTGAAATGGTAAGTCCCAATTTTAAAAAGTCGTTTACGGGTACTCGGAACCGAAAAATGGAACTGGGTAATGACAGTTTCGGTCGGCCTAAAAGGGACCAGTTCCTCTTATTAATCACCAAGTTTTTTGTATGTGTGCCCGATTTGTTAATCCCTTTTGCAACTCTGGACTCTTCTCAAACACATCCAAAATGAAGGAATGTTATAAATATGACAGAAGCATGCATGGGGTTAAATCTGAATGATTAGGAAATGTGGCTTTGAAAAGGTTGAATGTAAAGCCCTTTTGAAATTGTCCTTTACCAAGTTTCTGTCTCATACAAGGGCAGATCCAGGGAATCTCAAACGGGGTAGGGGGTACATGGCAAATAAGTTTGTTTTTTTTAACGGAACTTACCCTTTCCCCTACTGTTTTCACAAATGGTGTCAAATTTCAATAGTTATTCATTATTTTATTAAATAATTTCTTTTCAATCCTCAGGGCAACGTTTGGCTGTAATGATGCCGGGCCTAACATCTGTGTGATCTGTGAATACGACGCTCTGCCTGAGATTGGCCATGCGTGTGGGCATAACCTGATAGCTGAATGTGGGGTAGCTGCTGGGATAGGAATAAAAGCAGCATTGGAGACCAATGGCAATAAATATGGAAAGGTTTGTAAGTTTGGTCGAGAGCTGTCTTTCTATTTAATTCTAGATGAATATGTTTATAGCTAGTATGCCCCTTTGGTAAAATACTTTAAAAGAATAAAAAGTATACAAATAAACATTGAAGGTTTCAGCAATAGTAAAAAAGCATTCAAATTATGTAGTTTTCATTTCCAACATGGAATGTCTCAAGGAAAACAACTCATTTGCTTACAATTTGATTAAAAATAGTGTTTATATGATATTACACAAATGAAATGTAGGTCTGTTAAACTTGTTGTCTTCATTTTGTATGTTTTCTTGAGTTTTTGATGAGGATAATTGCTGATTTTTTTCATCTGCAGGTGACTGTGTTAGGAACACCGGCCGAGGAAAGAGGTGGAGGCAAGAAGGATCTTATCAAGGCTAATGCCTTTGATGGCATCAATGTCGCAATGATGGCACATCCCTATAGATACAATGTACCACGCCCCATTGCTCTATCAGTAGTAGAGTAAGTATAACGTCTTTAGTGGAAAGTTGCCCAGATTATCATGGTATTCTGGATATTTATTTTTTCAAAGTTTTACAACTGGTAGCTAGGATGAAAAGAGGTCTTCCTTGGAAATAAAAGAGCACCCTATCCCACCCAGTTGCTCCACTTTAGTGAAAGAGATTATTAATATGGTGCCCACTATTCTTGCAAAATAACTTCATCTGATGAATAATAAAGTGAATATTTGTGATTTCTGTCATATTTGTAGGCTAATCATCAAGTTCCATGGTAAAGCATCACATGCTGCAGCCGCTCCCTGGGATGGTAACAATGCATTGGATGCAGCCGTCCTGTGTTACCAGGCTATCTCTAATATGAGGCAACAGATTAAACCTGACTGCAGAGTCCATGGTACTTTGAAATATCTCTCTTAATGTAACTCATGGCTATTTTCATAGAGCTGCTTGGCTGAAAATATCATTTAGCAGAAGAGTTTTAACAGGTTTCCTTGGTTACCAGCCAAGCTCACAAACAAAACATTCTTCTTTTTGGTTTCTGTTTTGAGGAATTTTCACGAATGGTGGTGCTGCCCCCAACATCATCCCAGAGGAGGCAGAGTTGACATACTACCTACGTGCTCTGAACGAGGAAGAACTTGCTATCGTCAAGAAAAAGGTTATAGCGTGTGCAGAGGGTGCTGCTACGGCAACAGAATGTCAGGTGGGTGTCATTTGAACAGGTCGCATGTTTAAATCAAGCCCCCCCCCCCAACTGGAAATTCTATAAATTGCCAGATCCGACTCCCCATTTCAAAGGCATTTGTAGGTTTCTTACACTCCCCCCCCCCCCCGCGCTATCACAGGAGTGATACACACGTTGTATACAATAGCAAGCAGTATTTCATTGTTTAAATGTAGGTGATGGGCTTTTCCTCCAAACTGTTAAATAGAACATTTCCCAGTATTTTTCAGCAATCCTATGACTGAGATACATTGCCTTTTGCCTGTGGGTACTTCTTACGAATTTTCCTTTCTTTTAAGACATAATAGTTTACTTTCTTACTTCCAGACTTGTATTCGTATCCTCAAGTCCTTAGTTGTGAGACAAGAGTCTTGAGCCGTGGATGTAAAGTCTAGGTTGGAGTCAGTCATACAAGTCTGCGTACTTATTTTCTTTGTATAAATTTGGGTTCCTAGGTGGAAACCAGGGTTGCCTGGTCGTATGCTAATGTGGTAACCAACAATAGCCTTCTATCTATATACGAGAAGTACGTCAAAGAATACGGAGTTCAACTGACATATGATAACTCCATTGATGGGTCAACAGATTTTGGCAACACATCGTATGTGGTACCTGGCATTCATCCGATGTTCTGCATTACCGATAAGGCTAACATCCATACACATACGTTCACAGCCACTGCAGGTATACAGATGTAACTATACAGCTGACTGAAATAATCAACTGCATTGATTTAACTTTGTGTAAATTGTCTAATACAAGCCAGTGGGGGAGTTTGGTTGTGAACTATTGTTAACTGAAGTTGCATTAACTTGGCCAGAAGGTTGCCATATACCATGTTAAAGGGACAGTATCGTCACGATCAGAGCAGACTTTCAACAGGGCATGGAATCGGTGTCCTAGTTTAAGACGAAACCCAGTGACTGAAAATTACTGGTTTATTTATGCAGCAGCAACAGTATGACCTTATCATGTGGGATATTATTTTCAGTCACTGAGTTAATCTAAAACTAGCACTCTTATTACCTACCCTGTTGTTCGTGACGATATTGTCAAATAGTGAACAACCATAAGTCAACAATAGACAACATTCAAACTTGCCCAAGACTGTGCTTATAAATGCAATTTATTTCCTTTATCTGATTTTTTACACAGGTTTTTACCAAGCTACGAAAAGGTCACAATTTACACGCCAGAATTTACTTTTTATGAAAAAAGAGAAAGATTAGTCAAAAGGATTACTTCTACCACATGTTCATTCCTATTAGGTGGAGTTTGATTCAGGATCCTCATATGCCAATCTAGTATCAAACAACGGACTTGCTCTCATGTATGAAGACTGGGCACGCTTACTGGGTGTAGAAATAAGCACGGATGAAAAAGTTAGGCGAGGGGGCTCGACCGATATGGGGAATGTCTCATATGTTGTTCCTAGTATCCAACCCAAATTTGCAGTAGGACAAGGGGATGGTTCTATACACACTAGAGCATTCACTGTCTTTGCAGGTACATCAAGCCATTCACATACATTAAGAATTTTAAGAGAGAAATCATTGTTTTCATTGATATTTATTTTCTGGTGTTTTTGAGTAAAAGTTTGTTGCTTCATTCCCATTTCATTTACATTGGAACCAAATCTTTGAGTTCAAAATCTCAATCTCCTGCAAAAGTCAAACTTGGCCATTTACCATTTGGGTTTTATTGAATTTCTGGATTCATCAGTTTATAGTGAAAACAGAAAACTAAAATAACTCAAACAAATTCTGAACATTGACGTGCAAACGTTTATTGTAGAGACTGTGTTGTCACCAACTCTGCACACACTTATTGATTAACCCCAACTCCCTAGACAACAAAGCCAGTTGGAGGATTTTGAAGGATTTTTATTGTTTTAATACAATGCCTAGGGAGTTAGGGTTAATTAATGGGTCAACTTTTAAGCCGATTGTTGTCGATCAGAATATCTAATCACATTTACCCTTCATGTTTCACTTGCATGTATTTCTTTTTCCCATGCCGTTATTCATGCTCTTTGCTGATACTTTTGGTATTCTTGAATTGTAGCCTATTTTGGCATTAACCCTCCTGTGATTGCAAGGGTCAAAATCAGTCAAAATGTTGATATACTTGCCAAGGTATATCTAGTGCACTTAGAAGTCGAACACTGTCAAACCTTGCATGTAGCAAGTACATTTACAGGTCAAAATGACAGTAAAAACCAGTAAAAAATGCCCGTGTGTACATTTGGGTCAACAGTCAAAACGGGCAGTTGACTGATTTTGACCTCTATAGCAACTTGCCACTGATGTGCAGCTATAGTAGAAGGGTTAACAAAGATTTATAATAACTGTTAATTTACCTTTTTGTCCTTAAAGGTTCCCCCGATGCACAGGCCCCGACGCTGATCCAAGCCAAGGCTCTAGCCCTGACTGCTATTGAGCTGCTTCAACCCAGTGGACAAGACACTCTCAAGAAAATCCAACAGGAATTTCAAGATACCATGAGCAAGCTGTCAGTCCCGGAGTAGCAGTGTAGCTAAGACATGCTCGGCAAGGCTTGTGCAAGAAAAGAAGTAGTAGTGTAACTAAGACATGTTGTGCAAGGAAAGGGAATGGGGTTTTCTTCAGCACAATTGACAGCCATTTAAAATCTAATCACTTTGTTGTTCATTTGGGATGGGACAAAAAAAGTACAAAATCTTTCAGAAAATTCCAGTTCCCAGATTCACTTTGGTGGACTTTATCTGTGACACATTAAATTTATTATGTGGAATCCCCCTTTCCTACCATCCCTTGGTTGAACATCCTTTTTCATTCTGGAAAAAAAAATCAAGATTTCAAATGAATCAGTTGTTTTAATTTGTATAAGGAGAACTACTTATCTAATATGTGAGGAAGCCATAGTCACAATTTGTACTCAAGGTTAAATTCATTGTACCATTAACTCTATTAATTATTTACCCTGCTGTTTAATTGTGTGATAGTGTTCTTGTATACTGCTTGCCATTAGCCAACCTGATTGTATGTGAAAACAGTCTGGGAAACTCACCAATTATCACTGATACATGTATAATAATGCTGTGCTGAATAAGTAATATTATTTTCACTTGGTAGGTAGGACAACTTACCGTTTTTCCTTCCACTGGGCTTGTTGAAAGTCTGGAACCAAGAATACAAGACACTACATCTTGTAAACAAATAATTGAAACTGACACTTCACACAATAGCAGAATGTCATCCTTAACTTAATTTTCTGAAGAGTTTTAAAAATAAAACTTGTGTCAAAACCTTGATAGTTGTATGGAATGTTTTAATAAATATCATTAGCTCAAAAAACATTCATTGTGGCATTGTACTTGTGGAAATCATGTCAAACAACTCTTCAATTGAATAAATTTGATAACATTATAAAATATCTATACTATCTGCACTGATTATGTTACATAATTATAAAGAACATCAATGATATTTTTGTGCATTTTTCCTCAAAAATTATAAATAAGATTGTCAACCTATACTGCATGACATTACCAAACCAATACTTCATCAAATTAACAAATTATTATCTAAAAACTTACTCGGTGTTAAAGGGGCAGTATCATCACGATCAGAGTAGACTTTCAACATGGCATGGAATCGATGTCCTAGCTTAAGATGAACACAGTGACTGAAAATTACTGACTTATGTATGCAGCAGCAACAATGGAAAATTACCTTATGTGGGGAATTATTTTCAGTCACTGAGTTAATCTAAAACTAGCACTCTGATTCCATGTCCTGTTGATCATGATGATGTTGATACATGTATCACTCATCTCTCCAGCAACTTTTTGTAAATAAAAATCATTCAACAGTTTGTTGTCGTTTTCTCAAACATGTGATCACCCATTGTGATGAAACTTTCACAGGTAAATTTTATCATATTTCTTAAGAACTAGAGGGTTGAAATGAAAATACCAATTTTGCACACTTTATATTTGCAACAAATTATCAAATGAATTACTTTTATGATGCCTTATACAAGACTAACAGGGCAAGAATGTGTCTAGGTGTTAACAAGAATCTTTATCTTCATAAATACAATATAAACACTTGATACAGAATGTCTGTATATAACTACCTGGGTAGTGGACCAACCATTCACTAAATAAAATTACTTTTTAAAGTTACAGTGGAAACTTGATAAGGATAAATGCTCACAAGGAAGGCTAGGGGTGGATCCATGGGACGGGAGAGGATTACCACCATGCATGTTATTCCCTACTCCATTTTATGCCACCCTAGATACATCACTGAGGAAGGCTTGCTTTTCTGAAGTTCTATAAAAAGTATAAGACCGCCTTAATTAAAAATAAAATCCTACAATTGTTTTATTCCCATTAAGAACCTCTTGACATTGTTCTGTTGTAACAGACCATCATTATGCGGCCATCTTTGTCTGATTCCCTGTGTGCAAGTATGGTTACAAGTGCTGATTATCAATACAATGAAAGGGGCCAGTCTATATTCCTGCTAGCCTCAGTTTGGTTAAGTGATTTTGCATGGAATAAAAACTTGATGGCCACAACATGACAGTCTCTAGGTAAAAAGACGCTTACATGTGTATGCCTTTCTTAATATTTATGCATTTATTCAAGAAACTGGAATTGAGGCTGTGTGTGTCATTTGTATTCATGCGTTATAATGAGGCATATGTACATTTTAAGTTTTGAGTCAAAATGAAGTATGATATATTTTGTTATGTTTTAAGTAACCACAGAGGGCGCTACTTGAATAACACTGAAGTTTGCATTCATGCATAAGAAAGGCATTTAGTAAACTGTGGATACAGTTACATCACATGTCCATTCCCTCTATTTCAAAATATCTCCATCAGAAGACGTTGAAATATAAGAGCAAGACATAAAATACAAAGATAACATATTTAAATCAATATTCTTTAGCTACATTAGCCCCTAACCTTCCCAAATCCTCTATGCCAAAGTGAACGATTTTGAAGGATTGAGGTTATTAGGCATACTTGCCTTTCCATGGTACATGTACATCCATGTTTGTTGCAGTCAGTGCTTGGGTCAGTGGACACTGTTTATTGCTCCAGGGAGGGTCCCTGGCTATGTATTACAGATTAGAAACACATGTCATGTGCTTGCTTTACTACTGAAGGATTTTGGAGGATTCAGGTTATGTGTAAGCAAATGGGCCCAGGTTAAATGCTTTCTTACAGTCAGTATAATACTTTTGTCAATATGTCTGTTAATACATCCATCCCTAAGGTGACAGCACTTCTGAGTGAATAATGTCTCCGGATGGTTGATATCATCATGACAAAAACTATATCAAACTATTTCATTCTCTGAATATATACTTACGTCACCAAGTTCAGGAAAAGCCTCCAATATAATGATGTCAAGTAAAGTATATGCAAGCTGAAACAAGAAACCCAAATATGATATTTTATAATCATAAACAGAAAGATTAGTGAAAACTATAAATATGTTTGATAAATATGTAATCTCACAAGCATTTATTTACTTATTTATTTATTTAAATATTTTTTTAAATTTTAAATTTTGTTTTAAATTTTTCATGCTGCTAAGTTACTTGGGACTAAGTGTCAAGTACATGTTACATGGGAGTAGGTAAATACTGCTAATGAAGAATTTCTGCTAAGCAATTTACCTGTTTAGTTTGGGATACTGTAAGCCATCAATATGCTAAACTATTATTTCCGCTAAGCAATTTTCAATATCGGGTCTAACTTGCTTAGAGTTTTTACTGAGGACTTGCCTGTTTATTAAGCTTAGGATACTGTAAGCCATCAAAGACAAACCTAAGACCAGCACAGAATTTATCTTCACCTATCACCTGCTGGAGTTGTTCTGTGTAACGTCAAAGTAAAACAAATATAGTAAGAAGGAAAGAGTAACTGTTTTCAGTATGTGTGTAATCAAAATAACATTTGCCTCATCATCAAGGCCTTTATATGCTCTATGAGTAAAACATAACCATATTTATTTTTAAAAAAACATTAATAGTCCGACCTATCTGTGAAAGTTTTAGCTCAAATTGATCCTCGCCAATTCTTTCATTGTTTCAGCTCTGTAAAATATTTATCTGAAAGTTAAGTGGAAATTCAATGCAGTGTTGATAGTTTAAACGATGATTTAACCTTATGAATACTGAATACAAATGTAAATCATAGCACTTAAATTCGCCATGAAAAAAATGTTACGTGATTTACCTCAAATCACTTTAAGTGAAATCCCATCGAATGTTTCACAATAAACCTGTATTTTTCATGGAGAGGTTTTTCAAAGTTTCACAAGGTTAGGGATTAGGGCTAAGGATGAATGGGAACATGCAAGGTTAGGGGTTAGGGTTGAGAATGAATGAGAACATGCAAGGTAAGGTGTTAGGTGTTAGGTGTTAGGGTTGAGGATGAATGGGAACATGCGAGGTTAGGGGTTAGGGTTGAGGATGAATGGGAACATACAAGGTTAGGGACTAGGGTTGAGAATGAATGGGAACATGCGAGGTTAGGGGTTAGGGTTGAGGATGAATGGGAACATACTTGGGAAGAAGTTTATCATTTGTTGGAAGGCTTCTTCTTTACGTTGTTGTTTCTGGGTGTCTGTTCTCGGTGGTTCATCATCAAAGAAGAGGACATCTTAAAAGACAAAAATTTAAGAAAACTTACACTAAACAACCCTTTTCTCTTTTTTGAGGGTGTCTAATTAAAAAAATTAAATAATCTACACAAATATATATATAAATATAAATAAAACAGATTTTCATAATATTTTGCCTGAGAAATACAAAAATTGTGTTCTATTGGTATATTTTATTTTCAAATTATTTATAAGAGATTTTTTTGTTTAATTGGCTAGCTGAAGTATCTATTCACAAAACTATTCTTATCATGGTTGCTAAAAGTGTGTAATCTCAAGGTGATTTGTATTGTTTTACATCACAAAAATATATCCTGGTATTTGCCATAAGACGCATTGTATCACTTCAGGAAACTAAACAAGGATTTTGATTCTCCTTAAAACTTCACAAATTCATTCAATCAAAATTTAACCCAAAAAACATTCAAGACAATATACCTCTGAGATTATGAATGATATCCTGAACTTGTTCCTCAGACTGGACAATCTCCAATTTCTTAGCCAGATAGCTGAAATGCAACGGAACAAGAATCATTGACTTAGAGTGCCTTAAAGATATTTAGCCCATGCTTTAGATGACCTAATGAGGCTATTACCTTGAGAACAATCTGCCATTTGCACTGAAATGCATCTTTTGTAATGTGATGTGAAAAGACAATACACAAGCAACATCCCCATCAGGCAAGCTTGTATTTCTAGATGGTAAGAGGTCAGCACTAGAGGAGGAAAACATGGGTTCGAGTCCAAAAACCGAGATTTCTGTGACTATATTCTTTCACAGTGACACTCAAATGCATGATTATACAGTGCAGTGCAACATCAGTGAAGGGAAACACTTATATTATTATCGTATTTATTTATGGCATATTAGCACTGTATAATGAGTCCTTACTGAATGTCTGTGGAGATAACCTCCACACTCAAACCCAAAACCTGCTTACTTGTGCAGACTTCTTACCATCTCGCCTTATATTAGTAATACAGTAATTAATTTGTATTCATAAACAAAACTAAAAATCCATTACACATATCCAATATTTGTACAATCATAACAATTACTAAAAAGTATGAAATAATGGCCCCTCATTTTGCATTTATTTTGTTAAATTTGCCATTTAGTGAGTTTACCTATCAAGAAATGTCTCCAATGTGTTCTTAAAGAGTTTCTTGAAAGCAATGAGTCCTTGGTGTAACCAAGGTGGTACCTCAAACACAGCAGTGGCTGTAGATAAGATAATATAATAGACAAAGATATGATAAGATATATAATATACAATACTGAAGAATCACTCTGTAGTGAACAGAAAATTTACTCAAGCAGGAATTGAATAAATGAAGTATAAACTGGGCATTGATGACATTTCTTGATGATGCAAACTTACCGAGATACAGAATATAGTCAAAGATTCCATTGAGTTCTAAGTAGTCTGCTGTAGGATCGGGACCAGACTCTCTCAGCGTTTCACGCACCAAGGGAAGACCAGCATTGTCACCAAATATGGTCCCATCCAACTGCAATGAAAATAATGTTCATTTTTAATTAATTTTCTTTTTCTAATTTCCCCCTTTTTTTTTTAGCATACAAGGGGAAAACAGAGTGGGAGGGCCAATCCTCCCCCCGCCCCCACTCTGTTTTCCCCTTGTATGCTAGGTATTTGATGTAATTCAAACTATGGGCAAAGATATTTTACAAGGTTATCAAACTAAAAACATCCTTTATTCACTTTCGGTAATTTTCTAAAAAGAAATTGTAATTATATTATATGCAACTATATTTGATGGAAAGATGATTATGAAACAACAGAATATTTTATGAAATCATTTTTGCTGCAGTACTTTCATATTTAAGTAAGGATTGTTAGTTTTAATAATGTGTTGGTAATAATTTGCTCTGGTTGTATGCTTTTAAACACTGCCTTCTATTGACAATATTTTGGTTAGAAAAGTGTCAATTAACTTTCACAATATTATTAAACATATGAAGAGTATTAACCCTTAGACTGCCAGCCACTTGTAAATAATTCCGCGTCCTCCAGCCGGCCATTTTTCACAAAATTTCACAAAATTACACCATGTATAAATCAAGCTAATTTTATTCAATAAAACATGTCCAAATATTCACAGTATGTCTTTTTTCTTGTTTATTTATAGTCTCTAGGCCTTATAATTCTCAAAAGCAACAGGATAGTGACATTTTTCTGAACAAAATGTCATTTTCCATCATCCAGACCTTAAAAATCATGTTTTTCCGTGTTTCGCTATCTGTTGCCCTGTCATGACACTTGTCCTAAAAATACAAAATTGAACATTTCTTTTAGTTTATGTTTCAATAACCTAAGTTCTGCAATCACTGGCGTTTACCCCTGTCCTCTTTGGTGAATATTATTCATAATTTGGCATTATTTTCATCACTTTTATATTATAATTCCATATCCTCTAGCCGGCCATTTTTCACTAAATTTCACAATATTACACGATGTCTAATTCAAGCTGATTTGATTCAATAAAACATGTTCAAATAGTCACAGCATGTCTTTTTTCTTGTTTATTTATAGTCTCTAGTCCTCTTCTGATTCAGATTCACTGTCACTAGTGTCAGGTGGATACACATCTACAGCCTTGATGTCCTTCTTGGTGTGGTAGATGTTGAAACATGGCACTGCACACAAACCCTTTTGGCATTTTTCACACCAAATCGTTGTATCTTTCCTGAAAAAAAGATGCTGCGGAATAGTTTACTACGCATGGTTTGAAAATAAACAATATTCAAAGGCCCTTTGATCTGTTTTTGTTCATACTCACCTCATGCCTCTGGCAGAACAGACTACACACTGTCGCTGAGCTTTACCAGTCCTCTTGTTTCGTGTTGCTGGACAGTTGTTAGGGAAGTGGCCATTCCCTGCTGCTTCAAGTCTGGCAAGTGGATCCTGAGCTGGTCTTATCTGATGACAAACAGGCAATATCAGATGGGCGGATGCTGTGACAAGGGCCTTCGCCACCATACATCGGAACTCATAATGATCAATTGGCTTGTTCGTGTACTTGCGGTATAGTACATAGGCGTTAGTCATCATCATGTTCAGCATGTAGAAGAAGATTTTCTTCCAACACTTCATTGTTTTGTTGGCGAATGAGTAGTAGTTGGCCATCTGATCAGTAATGTCTACAGCCCCCATTTTCTTATTGTAACTGATAACACAGTCAGGTTTCTGACGATTTACCCCAGTAGCCCGATCAACCCGTCCTGTGTCCGCCATTTTTCCAGCATGAAATGTTGACAGCATATATGTCTCTCTTATCTTTCCACTTGAGAGCCATCAAGTGACCTTTCCTTCGTACAGAGGTTTCTCCTTTAGCCAGACCTGTTTCGCGAAGGACACGTGGCATACCTCTACGAGTGGGCATCACCGTACCACATGCCAGAACGTTTTCGTCATACAAGGCATTGAACAAAGTAGGGGAATTGTAATAGCGATCCATGTACACGTTGTACCACTGGCCACGGAACCTGGGCTCAACTAATCGCATCACGACATCATAGGTGGCACCATGTTCACTCGCTTCTCCTGCTTTACCGGTGTAGACCTCCCAGCCGCATAGATATCCCGTAGCAGACTCCGATACCATGAAAAATTTTATTCCGAATTTTGTCGGCTTGTTTGGATTGTAAATCCGGTAACTAATGTTGCCCTTCCAGAGCATGGTCCCTTCGTCGAGTCCAAGGTCCCTATCCGGAGTGTAAACCTCTCGTGCACGATTGCTAAATACATCCAACAGAGGACGGACCTTGTACAGTGGATCGTAATTCCTATCACCCCTGGGAGCAGCTTTGGAATTGTCATTGAGATGGAAGAAGCGAAGCAAGAGTTGATACCTATTCCTTGGCATTATCGTACCAAAGAATGGTGTGAACAACACCTCGTCAACCGTCCAGAATGATTCAATGTTTGGTTTCGGCATAATGCCCATGGCGAAAGTGATAGCGAAGAAACTTTTCAGTTCATCCGCATTGGTGTCGACCCAATCACGGACACGCGCATTTCTCGAAATTCGATCCTGGGGGGTAGCTTCCAAATATTGCCTACAATACAGATTTGTCTCGCGGGCAATAAGTTCAAGATCTTGTTCTTTGAAGAAGAGCTCGAACCATTCTATCGGTGTACTCGGCTGCGGAACATTCAAAGTACATTGGCCTGTGAAATCTGGTGCACGTACATCAGTAACAGAATTGTCGATTATCCAGCCATCATCAGCATGAAGCTGGGCTCGATTGGCAGCAGCAGCAGCCCTCCCACGGCCCCTGGCTCGAGTCCTGGGTCTCCCTCAAGCCCTACCTGGACGCCCACGGCCCCGCAGTAGGCCTACGTTAGGAGTAGCATGGTTATTCACAGGGGACTTGGATCTATCGCTATCATCAGTATCCAGGGCATCCCCATCATTACTGTCATTTTGGCCGTGAAAACCAGGATCATACTCACTACAATCGCTCTCAAGTTCATCCCCACTGTCCACTTCACTTTCCGATTCGCTATAAACAAGATCAGAGTCAGAATCATGCTCTATTTCGTCCAAAACTTCACGTAATGTCATCCGATTTCGCTCACGTCGCTTGTTTTTCATGGGCGCCGCCATTTTTAAAATCCACGTTACGCAGTTTTGTTTACAAGATTTTGATTCGCTGAATAGAGTAACAATTCACAAACTAGCCAATCACAGCTGGTTTTACAGAATGACCTTGGTCATCATCTACGCTAAAACCCATCTGCCAGAAGGATATAGTTCTAATTATTACCGTAGGGGGCAGTACAAATTGGGTGATATACAAAACGTACTAGTACGTTGGTGGCGTGTGGATTCGGAAATTTTTCCACGTACTAGTACGTTGGCGGCAGTCTAAGGGTTAAGCTTAAACTTTCACATGTTGGTTTCTATACATATTTCTTTACATAAAGTATGACCTTATGTTATGACACTTAAAGGGACAGTATTGTCATGATCAACAGGGCATGGAATTGGAGTTCTAGTTTTAGATTAACTCAGTGACTGAAAATAATACCCCACATGATAAGGTCATACTACCGTTGCTGCTGCATTAATGAGCCAGTAATTTTCAGTCACTGTGATCATCTTAAACTAGAACACCAATTCCATGCCCTGTTGAAAGTCTGCTCTGATCGTGATGATACTGTCCCTTTAGTCAAATGGGTACATTAAGGAAGTAGAATAATAAATCTGTTCTGATAAAACAAACCTTCTTGGCAAGGTACTCAGCTGGGTCTGTCTCCTCTTCAACTTTCCTAAAATAACAACAGAGATAATACAAAACTGTTATGTACAATAATTCAATATGTAATTAGCAATGATGTACAGCCATTATTTTTCACTATTTTACCAGTAATTGTCTGATTTAAAAATAAAAAGATTATATGGACCTGTAAAGTCTGTTTGTGGTGACACCATGTGAAAATTCTCTTTGAGTAGTAAGTATCTCTGAAAAGAACTGATAGTTACAACTCTGGTTCTTTTCAGAACGAATTACTACTTAAAAGAGAATTTCCACATGGTGTCACTACAAACATTCTTTACTTTAAAAGCTACAAATACTTCTTAATTATATGGACCCCATGATATTTGTTAAGGTAGTGCTCCACTGTGTATGTATCATGTTCCCCCTCTGACTAGTTTGAATACTTACCCTGGTTTAGGCTTAGGTGCCTCCACAGATGCAATGAAAGACTGTAGGAACGGATCAAGATGCTGCCCTCTCTATAAACAAATAATTGAAAATATTTATTATAAATTGACCTTCCAGAGTGGATCCAAAACTTCAATAAAATGAATAAATATAAATGAAAATGTTTATTGTACTTACCTCTTTTATCACTTTATATGACATGGTTCTAACAAACTTTCCTGTGAACAATTAATCAAAAACACAAAGACAAAATTATACGTTATTTGTTTTAATACACTGTTGTTTTTAATGAAGAGTTTTATATGAAAACAAGTGCGATACAATAAACCATTGATACATAGCACAGTTCTACTACAAGGATGTATTACTATACATTACAAAGAATAAATTACTGTAAATCCTGCCCATACCTAAGTTGACGTCACCCAGGAACTTGTTGACAAACTCTTCACTCTTGGTGAGGAAGCTATAGAGAAGCTGGCTGCTTCGTAAGTTTGGCTTAGTCAGTAACGTCTATCAAAAAGAAAATTGTCCGAAATTTCTGTTAATATAGCAAAAAAACAAGAAATAATTATTATTAAAATTATATATTCTCTTTGTTTCTGCATGCTTCATCCTGGAAATGTTCACCACCAGAGGGCGACAATATGTCAATGAAGGTATAAACACTTACCTGAAGGAATTTCTCACAGTTTTCTTTTCTTTTCTCCATAAACTCTAGAGATCTTGAGGCAAAAGGCAGCCTTCTTGAGGGCAACTGAGCATCCTCAAATATACCTGGGTGGTTAATTACACACAACTTTCAATATTAATACTATTTAGGCTTCTAGTACCTGGCAT
Organism: Zoroaster sp. YZ-2022; assembly: GCA_029582265.1. Classification (NCBI taxonomy): domain Eukaryota; kingdom Metazoa; phylum Echinodermata; class Asteroidea; order Forcipulatida; family Zoroasteridae; genus Zoroaster; species Zoroaster sp. YZ-2022. The sequence continues at coordinate 807,692 of CM055819.1, forward strand.
ATTTAAGGTATCAACTAAAGATAAGGTACAGAATTATTACTTAGAAAAATAACTTAATTTACAGTTAAATTAACTTGTTGTAAAGCTGATGATGGCATCAATCTTCCCTAGAAAACATTTTAACTGTTGTAATTCTTACCATGGAATTCTCTCAATTTGGTCTCCAGTACATGGAACTCATGGTAGCGTCTGAAAATCAATCAAATTATAAATGACGAACACCCTCAACAAAAACAAAACAAAACCATTATTCAGAAGAATTTAATCTCAAATTGTGTAAAATGCCATACTGTGATACAACAGAGGCAGAGTTTCAGAAGGGGGATGGGGGTTGGGGTTTGGCCCCCTCCATCAAAGTCTGCAGTCTCAGATTTGAGCAGTAATTTGTGACCAACTACATGCACACAGCCATATTTAACTTGTATTCTCTTTTTTTCTATTTTATACTTAAAAAGAGGAGTAGATTCCCTTACTTGTTGGGGGATGAGTCCACTGGATCTGCCACTTTTAAGGACTACTGTTTACCAAGATGATTGCATGGGTGATTTATTATAATTTGTATTTAACAAGATAAATCACAGAAAGCTACGTCTTAGAACAACTAAAGTTGATTTTATATACACGAAGGCAAGAAATCTTTTTCTTTCTTTAGAATTACTTACCTCTCTACTTCCCAAGATGTCTCCTCTCCTTGACCTTCCTTGACATCAATCCGCTGCACTTCAATTATATACACAAAGTAATCCTTAGTACCCTCTAGTCTGGCTTCCACCTTAGGTATGCTGACTCTCCATGCACTAAGGTCATGGATAGGAGACTTGATACCAGAGGGCTCCTCATCATCAGATATAAATTCTGCATCAGACTGTGTTATTCAAGATCAGTGGGTCAAATTACTTGAACATAAGTCAACTTGAACAGGGGTCTAGTTTTCCTGCTTACCCATTGTTTTTATGTCATAGGGCTGCTAACCTTGAGCATAGAGTGATGTCACAATACAAATCTACAGTGAACGCTTTTGTGCTGCTCAAAATTGTCTTGCTTACCCATAAAATATGCTTATGTCTAGCAGACTTTTGCTGTTAGTTAGCAGACAAATGCGCTTACCAGTAAGCAGCACATTGATATTGGCCATAGTTGTCAATCATTAACACTTTTTGACCAATCAGATTTGTTGAAAGGCTGTAGCGCATAATGAATGCGCATAATACAATGGCATTATCTTTGACAACTAGTTCATAGAATTCTATAATAATAACTCTATGAACTAGCTTGATAAGAATGTGTGGGTTTGTACAGGTTATACACATGCCATTACAACACTGTATCTTGCCATTACAACATGCACTAAAGCAATTCATGTATTGGCAAACAAATAATTTATGTGTGAACATCCCCAGGGTAGATGTGGGGCTGTGTGAGAGTGGATAGGTGCAAAGCTTGCATTCGATGCCACAACTGAGGTTAAACAATAGAAACGTACTTATGTGTACACGCAGTGCGCTTGTATGTGAGCCAATAAGCTACCTTCTTTTGACCTCACTGAGGGCGCCCTTTGAGTGTATGACATCATATGCAACTTTTCTATTAATAGATACATCATTACTAACTTACTGGAGGTTGGCTTGATTCAGATTCAGCAATATCCAATGAAGACAAACTAATGTTATCCCCATCAGCTATTCAAACAAAACAAGACAACACCTGCCCAGTTATTACAGTTGGATGAGTCATAGCATGCTATCCAAGTTACACAATGTTGATCTCAGTCAGTACTTCAATTGGAGACCACTCAGGCTGGCCTGGGTATTGTAATTAATGTTGACTGACTGAGATTTATATATAAATTTATCAATCTGAATCAGGGAGGACTGTGTGTAATATCTACAGTACCACATCCTTCAGATATGGGACATTAAGCCGTAGGTTCCATGTACAAGACAAGATTTAAGCATGTCAAAGAACCCAGAGGAGGGATTAGGCAAAACAGTTGTCCCAGTTGTGAAATTTGAGATGACATGGTAACCATCTATAAATAAAGCTATTATTATTATTATTATTATGAGCTGAAGAAGTATTAATTTATTCAGCAATATGGCAGAAGAGATCACATAGAAGTTAAAGAATATATAAAAATCAAGTTTACCATTTGAGCTGCGGAATACACCCTTGATTTTACTGCCGAGTCTGTGCATGGCTGCGATGGGGTCGCTGGATCTTTTTGAGATAGTCCTTTGAAAAAAATACATAAATTTCAAAGATTAATGTTGATACAATTGCTAATAGTCTGCATACAACACATTGCAGAAATTTATACACTGTACCTATCCTACCAATCACCAAAACATAGAGTTATTAAAGGTTCAATTACAGTACAAAGACACACAGTGGAATGCTGCTATAACATCAAGGGATCCACACAAAATATTCACTGTAGACGTAGTTTGTTTAACCCTCCTACTATTGCTGCACTTTAGTGGGAAGTTGCTATAGAAGTCAACTGCCTGTTTTGACTGTTGACCCAAATGTGCACATGGGGGCATTTTTGACTGGTTTTTACTGTCATTTTGACCACCCTGAACAATAAGCAGACAATGCTTTTACCAGTCAAAAACGGATGACTCATTTTGACCTGTAAATGTACTTACTATACGTAAGGTTTGACAGTGTTTGTCTTTTAAGTGCACTAGATATACCTTGGCAAGTATATCAACATTTGACTGATTTTGACCCTTGTAGTAGTTGGAAGGTTAAGTGCACTACATATACCTTGGCAAGTATATCAACATTTTGACTGATTTTGGCCCGTGTAGTAGTAGGAGGGGTAATCATGGTTGCAATGTTAATACAGAAACAAGGAGTTAAGGGTCAGGTATACCACTAAAGTGGAATGCTGGGTCAGGTATACCGCTAAAGGGTCAGGTATACCACTAAAGTGGAATGCTGGGTCAGGTATACCACTAAAGGGTCAGGTATACCACTAAAGGGTCAGGTATACCACCACAATTAACATCAAGGGATCCACGCAAATATATACTCATGGTTGCAATGCTCATACATAAACTAGGCGCCAAGGGTCATGTTCAGTATAACCAAATGTTCATTATGCTGGTGTTCATTATAATAATTCATGGCTGAATTGCTCTACATAAACTGGGAGTTAAAATAAAATTTGCTACAATGGTGTTTCTTATCGCGCCGTTGCATGCGTACAATTTTTTTAATTTTTACAAAATATAAAATATTTCTAGATACACTGTATTACACTGTACCAGTACAGACATGCACACATAGTTACACAGCAATAAATGTTGAATACACAGCGAGATTAGTCAACAAACAACATGAGGAGCATACTTGTTTGAGTTGACAGCTCGTTGAGGTGGCGGCGTGGGCTGAGGGGAATGTATAACTGGTGGGGTGGGAGAAAGCTCCTTTTCAGGGCTTCCATGATTAAGCATAGAAAACAAATTGTGAACAGCAGCAGGAAATAATGGAGGAAAAAATATCATAAAGAGAGATTAATTTCATATTTGACAAACCCACAACAGCAATGACTGACCAAGCTATAACCAAACCAAACTACTTTGTACAGTCATCTAATATAGAGCATGTACTATTATAATAGTGCATATATATATTATATTATATATATTATAAAGTGAGTTATTTCCCATTATAGTGAATGTGTTTGAAATATCTACTTCCTTACAAGCACCAGAAAGATCTTAAGGACTGTTAATAAAGCTGTACTCAAAGAGGACAAATCATTTACATAGATATCAATCAGAAACTGTCAATGACTCTCTACCTGTGAACAATATGGTTGCGTGACTATTTCTATAGTGCACTGATGTCCCATCTTCCAGAATCCAAACCCACCAAAACATTAACAATCTTGCCAAAACTCGTTGTCAGAGTGCCCACTACAGGGCGACACTCATTCCTTGTCAGAGTGCCCACTAGAGGATGACACTCGCTCCTTGTCAGAGTATCCTATCACCTGACATGCCACACTCTCAGTTAAAACTTGTAGCTTTGCATGGTGAGGATGATAAGTAAGACTAATTGCGGTGACACCATGTGGAATCTCAATTGAGTAGTAATTAGTTCTGAAAAAAACTGGAGGTACAACTCGACGTTTCGATCAGTATGCTCTGAGCGTCCTCAGGACGATCACCACAAGAGGGCTACAATTAGTGAAGATATATACCCTAATAATGAACTTTCTATTACTTATTACTTCATAAATTATTCCTCAAAGATAGAAACATTTACCATTGAAGTCAAAATCAAGCTATTCTGTGGACTGAAAACTATATGAGTGATCTTTGACCTTAACTGTTATTTTATGTGCACAGTGCTGATGAAGCATTTGTTAGATGATATACATGGAACAATAGTGTGATAATAAGCTTTTGATCAACCATCTTGTTAATGGTTCCCATGGTGACAGTGAAGAGCAAAACCAGTAATTGAAAACCCAAACCTGTTTACTGAATGTTTCAACAAATAAACAACCAAACAAATCACAAAACTCTTTTGGTCAGGGAGCAGGGCAAATATGAGAAATGCTCATAATATTTACAAACAAAAGATAAGTCTATTACAAAAATGACTTATACTCATATAACGTGAAGCAGTAATAGTGTTTTTTGGAGCTAAGCTTTTCACAATTCCAAAATAAAACAACGTAAAGTATTTCAATATTCCATAAAGAACCTTTAAGCACATATGTTCTCTAAACACTACAAACTATGTCCTCTCAATAGTTAAACTGGCAGGGTCACGTGATCAAAGAACATTGTATAGAAATAATCATTAGAGTGACTTGGAGTAAATGGCAGTTCTGTGAGCTTTATATCATCTAGAAAAGGTGCTATTAAATTGACAATTGTTATCATTTTAGCAGAATCTCTTTTTGTAAATTGTTGCCTTCACTGAATACTGAATACTGAATACGGACACTGAATACTGAATACTGAATACTGAATACTGAATACTGAATACGGAGTGTCGTGGCTGAGCGGTCTAGCTTACCGGACTCAAGTTGTGGTGTTAGTAGCAGAATGTGGGTTCGAATCCCGGCCGTGACACTTGTGTCCGTGAGCAAGACACTTAACCATAATTGCTTCTCTCCACCCAGGGGTTAAATGGGTACCTGTGAGGGCAGAGTTGGTTGATTAGCCCTATATGCGCTGTAATGGCAGCAATTGAGCTGTATACTCCCCAGGAAGCTGAGATGGTTCCAGGAATGATTTATGAGCCTTATGAGCAGGGGTAATAATATAATGCACCTTGAGCACCACTCAGTTGGTGGATACGTGCGCTATATAAGTCCACACATTACTATTATTATTAATATGATCTTTTTCCGATAGAGAATCATGGCATGACCTTATCACCTATTGCAATGAGCATGTTTTATTGGGTATAATCAAAACATATGGATACTCACCTTTGTTGTAGCTTAGGTAGAACCTGCTGACGTTTGCCACACATCAGGGTGTAATACTACAAACAAGATTATAGGTAACAGTTATTTTTGCAGTGTTTTTTAGTTCATAATTGGTTTGGGTGGCCATGTTAACATACAGTGGTACATGTACATACAGAGAGGTTGCATATGATGTCACAGGCCCAAATAAAGGTCTCTCATGTCTACGCTCTGTGACTACACATAAGTGCATTCTCATTGTTTAACCTCGACCATGGTGGTGAATTCAAACTCTCTATTGTCTGTGAATGTTCTGTGACTGCAGTTAACAAGTTCAGTTGTCAGGCTACAAACATCTTGTTTGTCTTCTGGAAGTCTACTGGACAAAGCCAAGGCTGGAAGGATAATGGACTAGTCCCAACAATGTTTGAAAGTCTACTAGACAAAGCCAAGGCTGGAAGGATAATGGACTAGTCCCAACAATGTTTGAAAGTCTACTAGACAAAGCCAAGGCTGGAAGGATAATGGACTAGTCCCAACAATGTTTGAAAGTCTACTAGACAAAGCAAAGGCTGGAAGGATAATCGACTAGCCCCAACAATGTTTGAAAGTCTACTAGACAAAGCCAAGGCTGGAAGGATAATGGACTAGTCCCAACAATGTTTGAAAGTCTACTAGACAAAGCCAAGGCTGGAAGGATAATGGACTAGTCCCAACAATGTTTGAAAGTCTACTAGACAAATAATAATAATAATAATAAAGATTTTTAGCGCGCACATATCCACCCTGCTGGGCGCTCAAGGCGCGGAAACAAAGAAAAAACATTAATACAAACAATATACAATGATAGCATAGGGAAAACAAAACAAATTATGTACCGAGATACATGTACCTACAATGCAATTACAAATATACATCATCTTTGAAGAGTTGTGACATAAGATGAGTTTTAAGCATCGACTTGAATCTGGTTATACTATGACAAGATTTGAGTTTAGTTGGAAGATGATTCCAGAGTCTCGGAGCTGCGACAGAAAGCGACCTATCACCCCAGTTCCGTTTGAAGTTGGTTCCTTGAGGAGTGACATGTTGCTGGAGCGCAAATTGCGTGATGGAGTGTAGACTTTAAGTAGTTCAGAAATATAAATTGGAGCAATGTTATTAAAAGATTTGTGAACAATTAGCATAAGTTTAAAAACAATTCTCTGTGAAACAGGAAGCCAGTGCAGTTCTTTCAAGATTGGCGTGATATGGCATGACTTTCTGGACAAAGTCACAACACGAGCTGCTGTGTTTTGTATGTGCTGAAGACGAGATATTTGATTCTGCGGAAGACCGTAAAGGAGAGCATTCCCGTTATCGAGCCGTGATGTGACAAATGCATGTATAATTTGTTCAGCAGCACTTTTATTCAAGTATTTCCTAATTCGGCTTATATTTCTGATATGAAATGATGATATGCGAACAATGTTGGAGATATGTGGTTTTAAAGTCATTGTCGAGTCAAGGCTGGAAGGATATGGACAAGTCCCAACAATGTTTGAAAGTCTGCTAGACAAAGCAAAGGCTGGAAGGATAATGGACTAGCCCCAACAATGTTTGAAAGTCTGCTAGACAAAGCAAAGGCTGGAAGGATAATGGACTAGTCCCAACAATGTTTGAAAGTCTACTAGACAAAGCCAAGGCTGGAAGGATAATGGACTAGCCCCAACAATGTTTGAAAGTCTGCTAGACAAAGCAAAGGCTGGAAGGATAATGGACTAGTCCCAACAATGTTTGAAAGTCTACTAGACAAAGCAAAGGCTAGAAGGATAATGGACTAGTCCCAACAATGTTTGAAAGTCTACTAGACAAAGCAAAGGCTGGAAGGATAATGGACTAGCCCCAACAATGTTTGAAAGTCTACTAGACAAAGCCAAGGCTGGAAGGATAATGGACTAGTCCCAACAATGTTTGAAAGTCTGCTAGACAAAGCAAAGGCTGGAAGGATAATGGACTAGTCCCAACAATGTTTGAAAGTCTACTAGACAAAGCAAAGGCTGGAAGGATAATGGACTAGCCCCAACAACGTTTGAAAGTCTACTAGACAAAGCCAAGGCTGGAAGGATAATGGACTAGTCCCAACAATGTTTGAAAGTCTACTAGACAAAGCAAAGGCTAGAAGGATAATGGACTAGCCCCAACAATGTTTGAAAGTCTACTAGACAAAGCAAAGGCTGGAAGAATAATGAACTAGTCCCAACAATGTTTGAAAGTCTACTAGACAAAGCCAAGGCTGGAAGGATAATGGACTAGCCCCAACAATGTTTCAAGGATAATCTGATCATTTGTCTTTTTTACAGGGAATCTGATTAAGATGGCTACTGTTGGACAAAGGCCAGTTAACATGTTGAATTTAAATTTCTTTACTTGTTCCTTACCTCATCACTATGGTGGAAGAGAGGACAGAAGACATTCTCCATTAACTTGTATGCGTGCTCATAGGCTCTGTAAAAACCAGTGGGAATTCATTTTAGTAAAATGCTATTAACTTTTTACAAGTTTGACACAGACAGAGATGACAGAAAAATTAAAGTGCAGTGCAAATGTGTTCATGTGCATTGTACCAGGACACTGTGAAATGCAAATAAATATTTCACAGACGTCTTAATGTAAGACTAAGCACTCAGTCAATCTGTGCTGTTTGATTGACAAGCCAGAGCAGTCTATTACTAAGAGTGGACAGGGTCTATGGCCATATTCCAATCTGTGTACCCACTGTTCTCAAGGAGTTTTCCCCCAAGGAGTTTACAATAATGTTAAGCACACAGAATGTGAATATTATACCTGAATAATGTTGATGAGGTTCGTAATCTTGTTACACCCTCATAAGGCCCATTCACAACTGGAAAGGACAAAACAAATTTAAATGCTGTTAAATTTTGCACCAAATATGCTGAATTCTAGGGCAAGTCTGCAGGATATGGTTGCTTCACTGGTCTCAAGTTTTATCCCATAATTTGGTTAAGCACAGCAGGGAATCACTGATAATTTCTAGGCTCTTCCACCATGGTCGTTGGAGCGTTAATGTACTGAGCATGCAAATAGTGATCGACCATTTGGAATCCACCAGTCAGCACTTGAACTTGCCCATATTTCCAAAAATAAAAGGTTTACCAGGGATTATCAGAATGATTATCACAATTTACACAGTCTCTTTCTTACTTTCTTGAATCTCTTCTTCGATGTCTTCATCAAACTTGATTTTATCAACAGCGCCTGTGGCAAAGTACAGGTTGTATAGATCCTGCGCTTCCTTGTGGAGAGACTGCTTCTGTTCATCAGTCATGTCGGGCACCAGACTACGTCGATTGAAATCCTCTGTTCAAAGAAGATTATAAAAAATGGCTGATGGTAATTTCAAGTTTTCAGTAATCTCAATTACAATTCAATTGAGTAATAGAATGATCAAGATTTAACACTCTGTCCCACTCATCTATTGGTTATGCCATCCATGCTAACATATTGCAAAGTGCTTAACCAACCTAGCAACCGTTGTCATGGAAAGGCGTAACCATATTGGTCAATCCATGCTTTTAAATGACAGATATGAATAACTACAATGAAAACGACTATAGTGAACATTTTGTGCATATTCCATGATTTGTCATTTACGTACCTACTGTGAGACAAAATTGTAAGATATTCAGAGCCCCATCTCGCTTCATGAATTGAAGAAACGGGAAGAGAAGAGAATGGCTGCTAAGGATCTCAGACATCTCATACTGAAGTGCCTGAGCAAAGAAAATAAAACAGGTTAAAGAGTTAAAATGTACATTCACACCACAGTAGAAACAAATGTCTTTGAAATTTCAGCTCATCTGGTCTGCACCTTTGTGAGAAAAATGGTACAAACTCCTAAACAGTTTCTTAAACTAGTCAATAGAGGGCAGTATAACTTTGGGTCATGGTTTGTTGATTCCTGTCTACATCATCTGAGCCAATTTTGTTTTTGAAAACTATATGAAAACTTCCATTGCCATCCTACAAAAAAATAGATGCCTGCCAAATGGGTTATGTCAGACAAACCAATGGATCTTCATTGGGGAGCGGCCATCTTGGTTTTTTAATACACAAGTCTATGGGGATGAAAATGAGGCTCATGTCCAAAATAGACTGGTGCCTTTCAAACTGTGTTTTTACATGACGATTTGTAGTTAGCAATCAGGGGCTCAGACAAAAATGATGCAGTGTACAACAATGGCCTATTAAATGACTGGTAACTTAGGTCCAATAATCAAAATGCCAACAGCTACCAAAGTATCATAATTTCATTTTTTGGGGAATACCCTATTTTTCTTTTTTTACAAAAAGAAAAAGATTTAACACTCACAGAGGATTTATGAAGAGGGTGGACATTGTTGAAGGAATCAAGGAGAAGAACTGGTTTGGATGGTGGGTCGGTTGCGGCTTGAAACTGCCAAAGCAAAAATGGTCAATAGATTATATTTATTGATAACATTTGAGCATCAGGATATTGTGAAATTTGTTGTACTTCAAAGTATCAAAATAATACAACAAAAACATCTTCTTGCTGTAAACAACAACTAACAAAAAAACATGGGGTAAGTTCAGTGAAAGACATTGTAGGGTTTTAGATAATAATTTGGTAATTTGGTAATTCTGGTAATTTTGGTAATATTGGTAATTACCAATTTTGAACCATAGCTTTTAAGAAATTTATCATAAATCTTAGTTATAGTTGTGGATTATAAAAAGACTACCCACAAATTTGAGCCTTACAAGGAATTATCATATGATGATCGATATGCGGCATATCGGGGGGGGGGGGGAGAGGTCCGTTAACAATAGAACAACAGTGTGTTAGTGTATACGGACATGTGGGGGGGGGGCACTCTGCCGCATATCATGCATGGTATATGAATTATTATTGACATCCCTTTTATTTCCAATCTTGATTTTATATTACTTACCGGTTCTTCATCAAAGAATATCAGTAGGAGTTTATTAACAATATCCTGCAAAGTGAAAACAAAACAAACATTTTTGAAGACAATTAAACAATCTATAAAGACATCATATCCCTTCTACAAATCTATATTAAAGTTACAAACACTCCATCAAACTTATCTTAAAGTGGCATATTATACACTTATTCTTTGAGTATGATCACTGCTGATGAAAGCACAATGGGTCGACTGCAAAGTACAGCTCTAGATTCTGAGCAGACATTTAAACTTGACAAGCAAATTAACAATGTCTAAATAGCTTTTTAGTCATTTAAGATGAATACGTACAAAAAGCTTGACTAATTTGCATAAAGGTCATTTGTAAATGACCTCATAGGTTACGTTGTTGCACAAAGATGATTTGACTCACTGGATCAGCAACTACATCCATCCCAAGTAAGAACACAGATCCACAGGCCACTTCACGTACAAATGTTTCAGTAGTCCTAGAAAAAAAAATCAGTAAGAGAATTAAATTAAAATCTGTTCAGCTAATTTGGAAATTCAATAATAAACATCTGATTTGAGTGTGTGGTGAGACCAATCAATTTTAAGCCTCTCATCCAAGTCTTACTAAGCAGATACATTTGTTCAGCAATATTTTCTGCTTAACAGCTCTATGAATTGAGGCCCAGTTGGGCAAGTTATAATTGTTTAATATTAAGGTTGGGGTAGGGAACTAGATAAATATGGATGCAGTTTAAAAAGGATCCATTGCCTGTATACTTTGTTAACTCTGTTAGTTGGTCCGTAAACTCATCTGTCTACCTATATGTCTTTTATTGTTCATTCATTCCCAATTTTTATGTTTCTTCACAAATTATCTTGACTTACTTGTTATTATGAGAATTAGCCGGGATTAATAATGGGAAGAGCAGCTCACAGAGATGTCGCAGATATTCATGTTCCGTCTTACGATTCCTAGCTGCACAGTGAAGGTGGTCGCCGTACATCTTCAATACTAAGTCCTGGAAATCTTCACCCCATTTGGCTTCAGGAAATAAATGCAAAAAAATTCTCAGACTCAAAGGGTTGACTGGAACATTTTCTCTTAATTATTTGTGTGTAAGAGAATTTATTTATTTCTGTAATTAAAAAATAATGATTGAGACATTCCTTTAAGTAAAAAACTTCAAAAATATGTACCTTTTCTTTTAGCTCTCAATAAAACGTCAAGATGACACAATGCCGCCTTGACAAGTTTGTCAAGGATAAATGTAGGGAGATCAACTTCTCTGACACGACGTATCACCACGGCAATGAGGTAACGGAGGGACATCCTTAGCTCATGGACAAACTCCTCTTCCTTGCTGATAAGGGGTCTGGAAGGATTTAATAAAGACTTGTTTCGGCCATGTAAATTTTAAAAAACAAGTTGGGAGTTTCACAGCAATATGTTTGCCAGCCAGTCAAGTCAGGTCAACCTAGCTAATGCTATGGACAGCCAGCTCAAACAAAAACTACACTACCAAGTGTCAAAAAGAAAATGATGGAATACAAATTGGGCAAAAATCCATAGACCTTTTTTTGTTTGTTACAGTATGGAAGATGAACTTACGTGTACCAGCTGTAGACATAATCTCGCAAGATTAACTCAAATAACTGCAAAATACAAACCAAATATGATAAATCAGCACTTCATTCATTGATAAATCCAGGGGGCAAATGCACCGTCTTTCTCACCCTGCCTGTTAATTTACCATATTTTTTGTTTGTGCCCCTTTTTTGATAGTGTACCCCCGTTTTTGCCACCCTGGATCTGCTCTTGAAATGAAATGCTGCATATGTAATATTTGTAGCTTTGCATGGTGAACAGGATAAGTAAAGACTGTTTATAAGTAAGACTAATTGCGGTGACACCATATGAAATTCTCTATTGAGTAGTAATTAGTTCTGAAAAGAACTGCAGGTTACAAATCGACGTTTCGATCAGTATGCTCTGATCGTCCTCAGGAGAATGGCTGTTTGTGGTGACACCATGTAAAATTCTCAATTGAGTAGTAATTAGTTGTAAAAAGAACTATTGTTTACAACTCAACGTTTCGATCCGTATGCTCTGAAGGCCATCAGAGCATACGGATCGAAACATCAAGAAATTTAAAAAACAAAAAAATGCAAATAAAAGAATTCACAAAGTTAGCTGTATTTTGGCATCATACTAATTGAGTGCACTGAACTATTTAAACAAAGCTTATGTGACATGTCAAAGCAAAGTTGTTGGTCCTCTACTTATGGCTATTCAACTCTTGGAACTGTCAGTGTAAACCAAGTACCAAGGAAATCATTAAGGCTATGCATGGTGGAAAGTACAATAAATAAGTGGAGGTGACACCATGTGAAACTAATCTCTTGTGTTACAGATTATTCTGAAAACGAATGGTTTAACTCAACGTTTCAATCAAGTATGTTCTGATCATCTTTTAGAACTACCCAGTATCTTCAAGAAATATGACTTTCAAATGGTATCAACGCAAACCGACAAGTCTACATTTACTTTAACCAATTGCTTTCAATGCAGTATTTGTTTACTTGGATACATTTTTACTTCAATTTAAATTCATTAAATGTTGGGACTTACCTCTGATAGGGCCACGTCAACCCGTTCTGGTATAAAGATGTCATTCCAAGGCTGTACCTTGTTGAGGGTGAGCTCAATCCTAATAATTGAAAACAAAGACATTTCTTAAAGCTGATTCATAAACCGTTCCCACTGTACCACAATTAAGGTATATGTCTGAAGTATTCATTGTTCAACATGTATTTGTATTTTTGTTTGCAAATATTAACATTTTATTACTGCAAAGCTTTCTGGAGTCATCCACTTTGTAAATATTTGTTCACAAGTGAAACATTTGCTTAGGACTTATTTGTACACCTGGAAGGAGAGAAGCAATTTATGGTAAAGCATTTTTCTCCGGGATGAAAGCACCACAACAATCCTGGTCAGGATTTGAAACCATTTTGTGAAACAAAGCCACCAGAAGTCCAGAACACAATAGAAGGACAAAGTGAATAAACCATATTATGTATATGAAAATGTCATACTTGTGCCTGACGCAGTCAGCATCACTACATACTGGGCAGACATAGGATGAATTCTTCTGTCTTGAGGTCGACTTCTTTCTCTCATACCAGATCAGGAGGTTGGGGAGGACAGAGACTCGATTGAAGAGGACATAGAAGGATGCCATCCCTGCCAGGAAGACCCATGGTATAGCAAGGATTGACACGTTACTGTGGGTGAAATAAAGAACAAAGTGGGTATTGATACGCTGCTCCTGTAAAGCATGCATGGATAATGGTACACTAGATCCCAAGCACAACGTAAACAACTACGCTCAATAAATATTTTGTGTGAAACATATTTTAGGCCGCTATTCTCTCTGTGACTACGCTCAAGAGTCAAAATAAATAAATACATTAATACAAACTTACACTAGCTTGGATAGGCCGGACCCTATCAATCATTTACAATTATTTATATTGCTTTTCAATTTCATGCTTAACGTTACTGCGATATCAGATTATTATTTTAAATTCGCATAAAATGTCACAATAGTGTAAATCATAAGACTAGTATTAACCCTCCTATAATCAGTGCAATTTTTGAAATAACCCATTCAGTAGGGTTTCAGTTTGTACGTGCTTGACCGAAGCCCTCCACACGCACAGCGCATCGCCCGCAACAAAAAACATCAAAATTTTAAATCAAAAATTGTTATTACTTTTACCTGTCGAAATCTTACATGTAATAGCTCATTGGAAAGCTTATAGTCTCAGCTATCCAATAATGTACATAAAATAGCAATTGGAAGTACGTGCGAAAGGCTAGGTTTTTATGAATGAACCACTCTCGTCCCGCCTAGCCTTTCGCGAAGTGTTCCGAGATCGGGTGCATTCGGCCCGTAAAATTTGCCACGCTCTGCTGAGGGCATCCACTTCGGAGCTGTCTCCGCGCCCGAGTACATTGTGATTGACAAGAAAACGGGTTTCCATATTAAGTCAAAGGGCTCCTTTACATACCCATGGTTGCTCGATCTCCACAGCTACTCTACAACCGAAGTTATGAAGAGATAAAAAATTAAACACCGTTTTTCGAGGTAAAAGTTGAAAGGTAAGAGCGATGTCTGAATGAATTTTACACCTCTTTTCTATCATATGTGAAAGTTTTGAGCCGTAATTGAACGGAGAGTGTATTTTGTACACCCTTTCAAAAGCTCTTATGAGGGAAACGAGCATGAACGCTGTGCGTGTGTATCACGGTGTGTGTAGGCTGATTCAACGGTTTTGTTGCTATTAGGGATGTACATGTACATAGTGTATGGACAGTCGGGCTTCATCGAATGCTGTATACTTGATTAAATAAAACAGGATTCCTCAAAAACTACTCGTCCGATTTTCTTGATTTAAAAACCATTGTATTTCTTTCATCAAGACCTTTAATTTGATATAAATATAAAGCATATTGGTTTAGGAATAATTTTTCACCTGAAAACCCTACATTCAGGCCACTCCAAAAGTCCAAGCCATTAGCTGTTGCCACTAATGCCAGTGGCCTCCTATGGTTACCCTTCTGTGCACTGTCACACCACTGAGATTGCAGGGTAAGGTGGTCTCCCATTGATACATTGTAGGCCATACAAATATGTTCAAACATTTACAGTGGCCTTGGGTGACACACAGTTGATTTTATAAGATCACTTGGAAAGGACAGCAGGCTTGTACATGTATGTACTGAAGGTTGCTAAAGAACAGAATTTAGTGGTTGGGAGTGGCTGCAATGTGTAGGAGGGTTAATGGGCAAACAAACAAACTGTCATCTCATCGCAGCTTTTCGTTTTACATGACATGACATTTATTTATTTACTAATTTAGTTCTTATTTAAACTGGGTTTTTCAAAGGTACCCAGGAAACCTGTAAGGGCGATTGCTATGTGAACCAGAAACACCGGGGTAAACCCCTACTCTTCCACGATAAGTGTTCTGGGTTCTTTTACGTGCATTACTTTAATAATTTTGTACACGGGACCTACAGCTTAACGTCCTATCCGAAGGACGAAGCATAATTAATAATTTGCAGGGGAATTGTTAGGAGTTAGGACTGTCACACTTAACTTTACTTTAATCATTTAATTTCTGCATAACTTAATTACACAGAAAATAAATTCTATAAATCGAACCCTCGTTAATCAAACCTTACCTTGCCCCGCCCCCTCTGAAATTTACACTGCCTGATTAGTGATTTTTCAAGTGGAATTGAAACAGTTAAATAAATTGTTTTCATACAACGTAAAACCCTGATAAACGGTCTGAATTGACACTCACTCATAAAAGACAATAGTAAGTAATGTCAGGCAACCAACAGCCGCTGTTAGAGCGCGATTTTCTCTCAATTGATCTCGCAAATTGGCAAGCTCTTCTCGAATCAACTGCCTGGCGGCCATCGTCACATCGTCGTAATGTTATTAGAACAAAGGCAGGTGCTCTTCTGCAGTAACCTGTTAAATTGGTTCGATGAAAAGGGTACCGTACGAACCTCTAGGGTATTGGGTATCAGTCTAAATAGCGTTTAGCATCAATGAAAATTGTATCTGGCGCCCAGTATACACGTAAGGGGAACTTGCACACGGCAAGTTCGTTAGCACACACACGTACACACGTTGGTCGTCTCATCTCACGAGGCACACAGTCGGTTGTCTGGGAAAAAGTAAAACGCAAAAAAGTAGTTGTTTGAGGTCAAATAGTAAGAAGATTTCAGCAGCAAACTGTGTGTCATGGCTCACCCTACTACCATTTCAGAATTCACAGGTATACTTCATGAAATAATACACTATACATTCAATATAAATATTAAAATGCAGATTGCAGTGGTCAGTGCAGACTAAGTGAGTCATGAAGTAGAGTAAGACCTACTGCATGTAAATGTGCATTGCGAGACAACTCGTCCTAAAACCAACTCTCCTCGTGTCTAATCCAACCCTTCTTTAAAAACCAACTTGTTTTGAATCTAACTTGCCCTGGCCCAATGAAATAAATATATCATTATATGTCAAAATGTTTACAATTGAGATAAATTTGTTATGCAAATTTCAATGCAGATATATATTTTGAATAATCTTGTTTCAGTGCTTCCGGTTCACTTGAATGCCAAGAGCAAGACGGGTCATTTTCTATACTACAGAGAGCACAGAGTCAGAGAGGAAGACATTACTAAACCTGCAAATAGAACACTGTTTGTGGTCAATGTTCCACCATTCTGCAACCAGGTAAATATGGTCGGGTAGTAGCGGGCACTTTTAACCCTCCTCTCCTACTCTAGCTGCACTTCGGTGGGAAGTTGCTATACGCCAATAGAGGTCAAAACCAGTCAACTGCCTGTTTTGACCGTTGACCCAAATGTGCACACACAGGCATTTTTGACTGGTTTTTATGGAAAGAATGTCATATCCGACCGCCACTTTTTAAGGGTTTTTTGGAATTTTTTTTACAACCACTAACCAGTTAAAAAATGATTCCATCGATTTTTGGGGTACAGAAAGCGAAAACTATCTTTAAAATCCACTTTTATGATGGTTTTTGGACTTGATTTTCCTTCTAAAAAAATCCTCCCCTTCAGAAAATAGAAGGATCATGTTATAGTTGCCACTGCGCATGTACAATGACCGTGTAGGTCACTTATGGAGGAGTTGACAAGATCAGACTGACATGGCTGAGGAAGTCATCGTATACCAAAAATGCCTGATTTTTCATGAAATAAATATCCTGGAATAATTTGAAGTATATGTCCATCATCATCATCCATATTTTCTCCACCTTACTAGGTAGGTAAGATTACATTATTGGTTATATTTAATGAGAACAAGTGGCGGTCGGATACGACATTTTACCCGTTTTTACTGTCATTTTGACCACCCTGAATAATACCAGACAATACTTTTACCAGTCAAAAATGGTTGACTCATTTTGACCTGTAAATGTACTTACTACACGTAAGGTTTGACAGTGTTTGTCTTTTAAGTGCACTAGATATACCTTGGGAAGTATATCAACATTTTGACTGATTTTGACCCTTGTAGTAGTAGGAGGGTTAATGCATTCTCAGGTAGCTGCCATAGCAATGTAGCTCTTGGTCAATATGTGGAGTGACATGCCTAGATGTCCCTCCAAATTATAAGTACCAAAAACTATGGTTACTGCAGCTACTCGGCAGTGTGTCTTATATTTAAGCAACAGGATTTTCAGTTTTCCAGTTTTCCAGTTATCCCTCCATATTTTTGTTTTTGGGGGGGGGGGGTTGAGTTTAACACCGATCAATTGAGAGCCGTTTTGTTTTTACCTTGCTATCAACAATGACAAAATTTTCAATCATTATGATGATGTAATCATTTATTTTGTTTATTTGTTTCACTTCAGGAATGCCTAGAGAGATTATTTGGGCTTTGCGGTAATATTGAGAATGTTTTCCTTCAAGAAAAGCCAACATCTTCAAATCCTCCATCACAAAAACACTACAAGTATTTCCCTTCATCTTCAGAAAGTTCACAGGTAAGGCTTATTTTCCTTTTCAATACAACTTGTTTGTTCCCAACACAAATAAATAATTTCTGACCAATTTTTAATAAAGAGAAAAAAAATGTATTTATGATTTGTGTTCCCTTTATCTACAGGGTTTCCAGTTTGCTTTTGTGGTATTCCAGAAAGCTTTATCTGTACTCAAAGCAAAGCAACTCCCTACGAAGATGAAACAGCCATTCGTCTTGACAACAGATGATCAACCCATTCTCACTGGTTATAAAAGTAAGAAGAGTAGTTGGTGTTTGGGCTTTTTTTCAGAATGTGGGTTCAAATCCTGCACGTTTCCTTGAGTAAAACACTATGCAAACTGGGAGGGTAGAGATGATTATGGCGGATAGGACTTGTGTTCTGATGGGTGAGACTTTAGGATGGTTGTAGCTCATGTGCATGCATGTCATATGAGGTGTCGTGGCCGAGCGGTCTAGCTTACCGGATTCAAGTTCTGGTGTTAGCAACAGAATGTGGGTTCGAATCACGGCCGTGACACTTGTGTCCTTGAGCAAGACACTTAATCATAATTGCTTCTCTCCACCCAGGAGTTAAATGGGTACCTGTGAAGGCAGAGTTGGTTTGCTCTATATGCGCTAGAAATGGCAGCAATTGAGCTGTATACTCCCCAGGGAGCTGAGATGGTTTCAGGAATGATTTATGAGCAGGGATAATAATATAATGCGCCTTGAGCACCACTTAGTTGGTGGATACGTGCGCTATATAAATCCACACATTATTATTATCTCTCCAGTTCACCAAGGAGTAAAATTGGGACCTGTGTGGTCAGGAATGATTCTTGTATTTGCTCATAACATCTCACATATTTGTTTTCTTTATAGAATGGTGTTCCGAGTACGCCACAGGCCGTCCCAATGCAGAGGATCTTCAGAAGGACATTGATAATTTTATGCAAGAACATGATACCAAAGTACATGAGGTAGGTAGAAAAGTGTCATTTAATATTTGCAATTGTCTGATGTTTCTGATGGTAACAAACACCTCAAGAAATAAGTATGTCAGAAATGTGTTTGTTATTTTACCGAGAACACAAATATAAAAAAAACATTATTTTATTTAGTGGCCCAATGAGATTCTGAGAGTACTGCTTAGCGGGTAACTGGGGTTGGTTCAGTTGATCGAAACTTGAAGGGTGGTGCATTAGGATTTTCAGGGGGGTTCCTTACAGGTTGATCGGCTTGAAAGAACACATTCAAATGCAGGTTATCATTATAATAACAGGAGGAAAAGGCTAGCGAAGCACAAGAAGGAGTCCCAGATGACGAGGGTTGGGTGACGGTCACGAGGAAGAGTGCCAAGCCGGCTGTAGCTCGTACTGAGAAGAACCAGCGACGTCTTAGAGCCAAGGAGCGAAAGAAGAGAGAGAAGACGGAGCTTCTTAACTTCTACACCTTCCAGATGAGGGAGACGAAACGTGAACGTGAGTTGTGGACAAGACGATTACCTTTTTCTTCGGGGGGATTACTCAACCTAATTTTACATTTGGGAACCACATTCTGGCAATATTCTGTTTCAACTTTGGGGTGAACAAATAAAAATTAACTTAAAGAGTGAACCTGTGACCAGTGCTCTTCCAACTGAGCTATCCAGCCCTATGGTTGACAGTCTCGTTAATATCTTTCATCTTGGGCGGCGCACTATACTGTTTCCATGGTTCACAGGGACTTCATTTGATTCGCTTCAAGTGATTTGTCTTTTAGATGTTTATTCCAAACATAGTTTCATCCATCTATCACTGGGTTGTTTTATTCTTCCTTGCTCTTCAGATATTGCTGAGCTCCGCAAGAAGTTTGAGGAAGATAAACTCAAGATTGCGGAGATGAAAGCTGCCAGAAAATTCAAGCCTTATTGAAACAAGTCCACCATTGGATAATCCTAATGTGTTAACTGCCCTGATAAAATATCAACATTAAAATGAATGTGAACAAGAACAATCTAAATGCATTTTTAGTATTTTCTTGTTAATGACTCAATGAAATAAGCATTTCACCAAAAGTGTATATTGTCTTCAAGTATAGGATGCCAGATAAATTTGTGTACAGATCCTTTTCAGGTTAGTCGCAATCATTGAATTTCTTTTTAAAATAACTGGAGGAAAAGACCTTTCACAAAGCACGAGAAAACAATTTTAACATGTTTCTTCATGTCTTGATACAAACAAGCAATTGGTGAAGATATTGAAAAGGGTTTTCTTAATCTGATATGGTTTGACATAGAGATATTAAGTGAACAGCAATCATGGAAACAATATTCTTGAAACAAAATCATTAATTTCTGTTATTTTATTGGTATCAAATTATATATATATTTACACTTAGTGACGAAAGTGAATATGAAGTCTGCACAAGTCACCTGACAAGCATTCATGATTTTATAATAAACATTAATGAAATAATAAACAGAAACCTTGTTTATGCTGTTTTTGAGTCATACAATTGTACTTAGCGCTGTCTTTAACAGTTAATAAACAAATAGTTAAATTCTAACGATGATGGTATTAATCATTTTTATGATAAGTTAAAAATTTCGAAAACAAAATCTGAATGCATTTTCTTGAAAGCTGTATCTTTCACATATTGGTTTGTTATTGTACATCTTGATTCAAAGAGTTGGCATACTCCAATAAGCAATTTTACCTTGAAGCTGATTTTCTGTTGAACAGAAAGGTTTGTTTATTTCAGGGGTTTTTACTTTTTTTATTTGGATGTAAACAAAAGGAATACAGTATGAAGGTCAATCTACTTGATAGTTCCATACCATTAACACTGTATAGCGCCCTCATGCTGTAGAACCAGAGAAAGCAACCTGTACACAACGAAAAAAGAAACCAGTAGCAGTTAATATATCAATGAAGTTCAAGTGCATTTCTGAGCTGTTTTTTATAGTTCTTTGACCTTGATGTCATTTTAGACTTACCAATCCTAAACCATGATTTTATTGGCATTTGCACAATTATTACAGCAACCTCTGAACAAAGTTGCCCCTTGAAATAATATGGGAGTTACCCTTTAATTTATGAGGGAACATTACGTTGCAGCCCTTCCCTCGTTGTGCATTGCAGTTAGTCACAGCAAATAACATGAAACTGACTGAATCAAAACTTGAAAAATTGTAATTGACGGTATGGAATGTATGTAGTCCATCTCGATCACTTACATTTTTTTGGGGGGGGGGGGGTGCATTTTCACACTTTGAATGATTGAATTTTATAACAAATGCACTGATTAATAGAATGGCCTGAACTTGACACAGTATCTTCTCCCAGGAAATCTGGCTCCTATAAGGAACAGGAAATAGGATCATTCAAGAGAGACAGGAAGTTACTGCCAAGAAGTCAAGACCATACTTGGACCATACTTTTCAGCTTATCAACGGATTTCCTTTTTATTCTCTAAATGTGTGTTATGTATACATGTACGACATCATGACTTGGTGTATACCAGATTTGATCAGAATATATTTCTCCATAATCATGTCTGGCTTTTTCATTTGCCAAATTATCACAAATTTGGCTTTCTCATCATGACACTTATGAAATCACAAGTTGACCCAGTTAGATTGACCCTCTGAGTGCATCTGCCCTAACAGATGTTATAGCAGTGTTTGACAGAAGGTTACTTCAATAATAAGTTTTTCCAATAGACCTTATGCATATGACGTCGCAAACGGAAGGTCGCCCTCTATCAGAGGTTAGAGAAGGTCACTCATTGGTTCATGTATGCGCGCACACATGAACCAATGAGTGACCTCTAGCCTCTGATAGAGGGCGATATTCAGTTTGTGACATCATATGCATAAGGTCTATTGTAATGTGAAATGGACTTGGTGTAAAGCTGATAATGATATCAATATCATTGTTTCTGTTTGTGGTAAGCATCATGTGTTTACGTCAACTGAGGAAACCTGTGAGGAACCTGTTACATAACGTTACCACAAACCGAAACAATATCAATACTCCGTCATGCAAAGCCTCAAATCTGATATCAAAAAGAAAACTCTTCCCTACATTCTGACTTGGAATTAATCAACAATTCTGAACACAATTTCACTATTTTCTTGTTAATGTCACAACGGAATATGCCAAAACGTTCACAGGTTAGTTGTTTAATGTACATGTATATTTTGATTCAAAGACAGTAAGCATACTCATAGAAGCAGTTTTACCAACCAATTCCTTCCCTTTACTACAAACTGTATTGGTCAGACCCAAGGACACCGGCAAATCATAATATATTCATGGAAGGATATCTGAGTACAATCTCCTGGGTAACCTGCTGTTGAGGTCACTCAACATACATGATTGATACAACACACTGTTACAGTACCTTAACTAATGAGCTTTGATACCCCTGGATAATACAAGGTTATGTGGCAGGTGCGGTTGGTATGATATAATTGGCCTTGTCATGTTTAGCACATAAGATATCCAACAGGTTTGGCTTTCTACAATTCTAAGAATTTACAATATCTACATCTGAATTCAGAAAGAAACTGAAAACATACCTGCCCACAGGAAATTATCTCCATCGACATGTAAACATCTTTTCTAGTTGATTAAGCAAATGTATCTAACAGATTTATAAATGTGTTTTTAAAAATTGTCAAGAAAAATTGGAACAGCTCTGTGTTCTGTTAAAAAAAGGCACAGCTCTAGTTTAATTTGTTCTTGCAAAGTATAGAGGGAGGCAATTGTAATAAAAAATTGAATGAAATGACAAAACTTACTGGTTTTTTGGCAGATCATCAAATGTTGTTTTAAGAACACCTGGAATAAAAAATGTAAATGTAAATTTATAGAACCTACATATTTACAAGCTTTGAGGCCGTTGCAAAAGGCACTTAATAAATGTTGGGACAAAATTTCCTGAAAGTGTACATATTTTAGTAAGGAGTATAAATATGCCTTTAATATTAATGTATTTAAACTATCACAAGAAAGCAAATAAGAATGAGGCTACGAAAATGCATGTTTTTTATGAATATACATCAGACAGAGAATGAAGCTATGGGTTTTATTGGTTTTCATGCATTAACATTAAGAAATATGTATATTTATTGGGAGATACCCTCATCCGAGTTTCATAGAAGATAATGCAGTACTCACTTCTTGTACATGATAGTGCTCCTGTTGATAACGCCACCTGTACAACCTGAGCAAGCCGATCTAATGAAACATGGATGACTTCTTCCTCCAAGCGGGCTCTATTCAGTAGCCACCTCAGGCTGGCAACAATGCCTTCTATGTCTCTCAGTGACAAGAGTTCATCAAGTTTGGGTTTGGATTTGGCAGATCCTGATGCCCGTTGTTTCTGTCTCTGCTGAGTGGACAAGAGTGACTGGAGAATACCAAGATGTAACTTGGAGTACAGATGATGCTCTGACAAGGCTTCATCCCTCTGATTCCCGACATCAGCCTGAGAGACGGTTCCATTCATTACAAGAGGAGAGACGACACATGCCTTGATCAGCCCTGGGAAGGGTCCAGGTAACCATACGGTAGAGTCCAGATCTTGACCGCCACTGTGGAATGGTGGGATACTTGGAGGTGGATTCAGGAGATGCTCTACAAAGATGAGCGGACGTTTGTTGATCCAGCCAGTTAATACCTCCAGTAAGGATGTGGGAGGCAAATTCTTCTTTTGATCTGGGAATTATTTAGTTTTTTTTTTTTTAGCAAGTTTTAGTTTTTCATGGACAGACACATTCATAGTTGCAATTAGAAAATAATTATTAGCATGTTTCTGTTGTTTAAATATTCCTATACTATTGGGGGTTGGGGTAACTTGTTCCAGGGGGGGGGGGGGGGTTTCTTACCAGTAAAGCCAATATGTCCTCAACCCCTGCCCAACCCCTGCCCAACCCCTGCCCAGACTTTTCCCAACACCTTTCATTTTGCCTACCTCTATCTACATCATACAGTGCCGATACGGATGACATCAGTTGACACACAAACTGAGGTGACGATTCAACCAGATCCCTGAGTAACTCCCCAGCATCAGGGATCAAGATACAGTAGTCTTGAACAATGCTCTGAGTGAGTGTCAGGGTAGCCTCTGATGCTCCCTGTGGATACAACAAAGGCATGATAAGGGAGTACTAAACCTTTTGAAGTATATACCACATTAAGAAATTTGTAATTTACAAAATAAAAAACATATTTATAAATAATTTAGCTAATGACTTTCAACAAGGCATGGAATCGGTGTCCTAGTTTAAGATGAACATAGTGACTGAAAATTACTGGCTCATTTATGCAGCAGCAACAGTAATACACGTATGACCTTATCATGTGGGGTATTATTTTCAGTCCCCGACTTAATCTAAAACTTGCACTCCAATTCTTTGTCCTGTTCATGATGATCATGATGATATTGCCCCTTTAACATCATAGCTTAACTATGACATAATGGCCCTTCTTAGAGCCAAAGAAACCAAGAACCTTTCAGAAAGGAGACGTCAATATTTTCATACCTTATTATGCATTAGTACAGCAGCACAGTCAAGTACAGGGATACAGTTAACAGCGACTGCCATGGAGACTAGCTTACTAAGTGCCCCAGTCCTGTGTTCATCAGCTGTCTGAATAGGTCCAAGCTTACAACCGAAGAAGGAATCAAAGACATTGTGTCTTGTGATCAGATCTTGATTGATCTGGAAATGATTACACAGCTCTTCCAGAAGCCTCAGCTCTTGAATTGCCGTCAGTTTTTGCTAAGAAAAGAAGTTAGATTTGAGTATCATTGTCATTATTATAAGTGATAAGCTCCATATAGGAGCATCACATTTGGTTTTACTGAAAATAACCCTAGGCTCCCATTTTTGTTTGTAGCCACGAATCACTATAACGAATGACAACTAAATGTATCGTGAACATCTTGTGTTGACCTCATTATGTTATAAGAGCAGCAGCAGTCCGATCTCTGTACAAATTGTCTTATTTTTAAATTTCTTAAACAATTGGCAGTTATTTCAAAACCTGTGACCAACCATAAATGTATCTCTGAATTAAGATTCACCATTAACAGATATTATGTTTTCCTAGAATTGTTGTTTTTTCATTTGAGTGCAAATGACCACTTGTTTTTCAAATAAGTATTTAATTATAATCAAGATTTGACAAGATAATATCAGCTTCATCTCTTTGATTTCTCTAAAACTGGAAATGGAATTATTTGAGTACAAGAGAGTTACAGTGTCACTTAAATTCCAAAAATCATATTCTTATCACAATTTGACAAGATAACATCAGAATGACTCCCTTTTAAAAAAAAAAGACCAACAACTTAAAAAACAAAACTTTGGTTTTCAAACCTGCACTCTGCTCGTCCCAGAATTTCTATAGAAGACAAACTCCTCGATGAGCTGACGGACGGAGTCTTGGTTTGGAAACTTTCCTGGGGGAAAATTCTCACATTGAACGAAGTAGCGATGCAGCCATTCAAGTAATGTCCGCGTGGCCCTTGGGAAGTCCTGACGCTGCAGTGTTTTTCGGAGTTCTGGGAGCCTGAGATGTGTGTCAGAGTACCACAGACACACATCCTCTGTTCATTGACATGGATTTTGAATGAATTATTTTAGAATGACAGTTGACATTTTGAAAAGATTCTATTTTTTGTATGCTTATAAAAAACCATGGAGGCCTCATAATGGAAATTTAGCAAGTTATCATGGTACAAATGCAATAAATAGGTGCAAAATTTTTGCTATAACTTACCTTACAGTATTTTTTAGTCGGAATGTCTGGGGAAACATTAAATAAGGTCACCCCAATGGCAGGTAGTTAAGTCAAATTATTATCAATATTCATGAAATTATTCAGCTGATTCATGTATGATATTAATGTTAATCATTACATTGAATATGAACTGACATCAGGGTATGACCATATTGATGTAGGCCTGTATATGCTATGGTCAAAACCACATGCATTGAATTTGTACAATGCAATTAAAAATTGTTAACTGTTAGAGTGACACCACACAACCTACGCTGTACACACTGCCACTGATCACTACACTAACACAGTTATAATTATATGGCTATGGATGATGGCATAGCTAGCCATAGCCCCACTAGTGTGGCATGGACCTGGATCCTTAGCCACACACTTGTTCCATTGACACTAATAGTCTCGATTTTGTAAATTCTTAGCGCTTAAATTGATGATATTTGCAACTATTTTGACGATACGGCAGTTTGCAGATTTTAACGACGGCGACCATTTTGATTTAATTCAGCTTGCGTGTACAACAATTTTATGATGGCTGTTTGACGTGTACACAGACTTGCTGTATTTTTGCACGCTTATTTCACCGCATTTAGTGTGTCAAAATAGTTGCAAATATCGTCAATTTCAGCGCTAAGAATTTACAAAATCGAGACTGTGAACAATTGTGTGGCTATAAGAATGCATGCCAGTCAACTTGCCCCCTGGCAAACTCGCCCCTTACAAGCTCGCCCCCTGTTGATACAAACTTGCCCCCTGACAAAGTCACCCCTCACAAAGTCACCTCACAAAGGCAATCTCGCCCCCAACGAACTCGCCCCCCCTAATTTTTTGACGCATCTCATGCTAGTGAGACTGTACAAGGGAGTAAATAAACATTATTATAAAGGCAGGATGTACGGGGAAACCTATTTTAATGAATTATTAGGCGCTATTGAGACTGATTTAGTACCAGTAAAACTGAGTAAATCAAACACAAGGCCTATACAAATAACTTCAATGGGCGTTTTATTGAACAAAAATAAATAGTACATGAAATAATTCAACAGTTACAAATAAAATAGAATACATAAAGTTAAAAAACTAGCTAAAAACAGTTACAATTTATTTTACTATGTACGATATATTATGTATATACTATGAATACTTACAAAGTTGAATTACGTTTATTTAATTGCATTTTAATTATCTGTATTTTGTATTTTGTATGCAATTACTTATTTTTTATTTTATTTATTTTACTCAGTTTTTTTGTTTAGCTAGTTTCCTATTTATTCTATTTAATTTGTAATTGTAAATTAATTATTTCTTGTAATATTTATTTTCGTTAAATAAAATGTTAATTGAAATGATTTTTATATTTGATTTACTCTTATATTAAATCAGTCTCAGTAGCGCCAAATAATTTACCACAGAGTTAGACTTAAAATAATTAGATTCATTAAAATAGTTATGGCCCCGTATCTTAGTATATTAAACAAGTCTCAATAGTGTGAAATGCGTCCACATTACGGGGGGCGAGTTTGCCGGGGGTAGTTTGCCAAGGGGCGACTTTGTCGGGGGTGACTTGTCTTTGTGAGGGGCCAGTTTGTCAGGGGGCGAGTTTGTATCAACAGGGGGAAGTTTGTATCAACAGGGGGCGAGTTTGCATCAACAGGGGGCGAGTTTGCATCAACAGGGGGCGAGTTTGCATCAACAGGGGGCGAGTTTGCATCAACAGGGGGCGAGTTTGTCAGGCATGTCGGGGGCGAGTTTGTCAGGCATGTCAGGGGCGAGTTTGTAAGGCCAAGAGAATGAAAGTCATAGATTTGCGTCCGGGAAATTTCGAAAACACATGAGGCTTTTTTTCATTATTCATTATTCATTATTTCCATTGATCATTAATAACAGCACAATCACAAGATGTTTCTTCTAATTTGACGCATTCTTAATCACTTTATGTACATGCTTTCTACCTGCGAGAGAGAAAGGGAAGGGTGAAGGGTAAAAGAGGAGTAACAAGGAGAATTTTGGTCATTAAGACTCTTTTTATTGTTTTGCACACCTTTATTGGGAGAGGAGATTGAACATAGGGACTACAATGATATCGGTTTTGTATAGGCCTACCCTCGATGACTTTAACTGACCTAGCGTTCATACCCACTTTGAGATTTTTCAAACTTCCCTCGGAAAGAATGTCGTATCCGGCCGCCACTTTTTAAGGGCTTTTTAAAAAAAAATTGCAACCACTAACCAGTTAAAAAATCATTCTATCGATTTTTGGTGGTACAGAAAGCGAAAACTATCTTTAAAATCCACTTTTATGATGGTTTTCGGACTTGATTTCCCTTCTAAAAAATCCTCCCCTTCAGAAAATAGAAGGATCCTATTATAGTTGCCACTGCGCATGTACAATGACTGTGTTGGTCACTAATTGTGGAGTTTACAAGATCAGACTGACATGACTGAGGAAGTCATCGTATACCAAAAATGCCTGATTTTTCATGAAATAAATATCCTGGAATAATTTGAAGTATATGTCCATCATCATCCATATGTTCTCCACCTTACCAGGTAGGTAAGATTACATTATTGGTTATATTTAATGAAAAACAGTGGCGGCCAGATACGACATTCTACCCCTTCCCTCCATTGAGTTGGCCTTATTACAAGCAAGGTGAGATAACACACGCACACACTCAATCATGATAACATAGAATTACTTTGCCAATGGCAAGGAATCAGAAAGCAGCAAACCATGTTTTTTATCACACCGACCGAAGACACACTAGGTTGACTAGGCCACTACATTGAACAGCATACTGTATATGTATGACTCATCACACTAGCGATATTGGCGGCTAGACGACTACTATGTATACTACATGTGTACAGTCGACGAGAACGCAACCGAACGTGAATCAGTCAATCGCCAAATATCGCATTAGATGATCACGCTATCGATCTATCATATTCCACCATAAGGCATATGCAAAGATAATTAACCTCTTCATAGTTTGGCTTGATCATTTCAACAATTCCCTTATTAATTATTGATAGTAAAATCGAGATTAAAAGAATACAATACCATTCATGTCTTATATCTCCGGTCGTTGTTTAGTCGATCATATCACTAATTGTATTGCACGTACAGAAGTAAACAGCTAAATAAATTTATGATATGATCGATTAGGCCTATGGCTATTCCTGTGCATGTGCGTGTCGCCGTACGTATGGTCGCCTGTGTACATACGTGCATCATTATACGTGCGGGCCGCACACACAGGCATAAGATACAAAGGCTCAACAGCGAACGTGTTGTGCATGTGAAGGCGGTACAGTTGCAGGTGCGGATCGGACGGAGTTTGCCATAGTACCATACAGTTTTAGCGAGATGCGACCTTTTTTGTGAACGACGTACGCGGGACTAAAGGCGTGTTCGCACTGGACTTTTTTTTGGGAAGGTTTTACCGAGACGATGGTAAAATGAAAAATGGTTAAATTTAACCTCTGTCCGCACTTGGACTTTCAACACGGGAAAATTTTACCAAGACCGTGGGAGAAGTAACCGAGCTGTCAGTATAATGACTCATGAGGGCGCTTTGCGTGACCTTTCCACAGCTATTTTTAGCCGACACATCCGTTCTCGTGCTTTCTTTCGTCGTAAGACACGACGTTGACGTCCTTCATTATCATCTGGAAATGATGTACTGGTAGCACCAATCAAACTTCCGACTGTATCAATGATAATATTTGCCATGATTGCGCCAAAAAGAGGAACAACAACAACGCACAGAAAACTTGCTACACAGCGTGCAGCCGTGAAACAATGCAAAGCGCATGCGTGGTGTCCCTGTGTAGCACGCGCGACGTTGCTCTCGGGCCGGATGTTCGTTTTCCTGAGCCGCTTTTACCGACTCGCACTGTCCGCACTGGACTTATCGTCTCAGGAAAAGTTACCTGGGAAGTTTTCCTGGGCAGCAGTTGGCCAGTAAAAGTAACCGCTGGACTCAGGAAAAGTAACTGAGAGGAAAATGTCCTAGGCTGTCCGCACTGGACTTAAAATGGGAAAAGTACCCATCGTCTCGGTAAGTTTTACCAAAAAAAGTCCAGTGCGAACACGGCTTAAGACTACAAGAGAACATGTGCTAATGATTATCATTATAGCGCACATACTGGTGGAAATTTGGTAAAAACTTCGTTTTACTGATGTGGATGATTTGGAACTAAATTTATTTGGTGGAAATACTTTTTTTGTGCAAATAATAATTTTTTTGGCAAATAATGAAAAATTTAAGGGGCGAGTTTGTAAGGGGCGAAATTGTAACAATGTGAGGGGCGAGTTGACTGGCATCCATAAGAATTACAGGTCCGTGCCACACTAACTTAACGTTAACACGTTAGTCATGTAACTGTTACTAGTTAGGCCCTATATTGCTAATACTAAGCCTATGATGATGATAGGTAAGTATAACGTGAGGATGACTCATTGTAGGTATGTGAAGATACGCATCGATCGCGGCCGATATTTTCTGCCCGATTTCTGTTCCGCATCGCGTCATGCGCGCTGGGGAAATCCCCATAAATTCACATTCTGATTGGCTGTAGACGATGATGACGTAGTGGAAAATACCCTCTTACATCCGCCATGTTTGATTTTTTTATTTTTGGAATGTTTTGACCTTCGCTGGAAAAGTTGAAGAAATCACTGTTTTGACGGCACAAATACCACTCTAAGGCCCAATCCTACGTTATTGAAAGGTAAGTCTACATTATTGTTGTTATTTCATCTTTAAAATCCCAAAGTTTCATTGTATTTTATGGGTCCAAAAAAAAATTGACTTACCCGCAGTCTGACGCGACCAGGTCACAGCTGGGTCGTCTGGGGGCAATCGGCATGAACGGGAGCCGAAAATCAAGCGTTTTTATTCAAAAAAGTCGCGTTTTCGGTCACAAAATTCTATTCAAGTACCTTAAGATAAATGACGCTAATTAACGAGCTTCAAATGCTTGTAATTTCCTTATCAATTAAGATATCTCAATAATTTTGGTACCACTGTGTAGGATTTTTCAAGCTCTTTCCAGTGGTACTAATTGCATTGGTATTGGTTCACTTTGAATATTTTCTTCACATACCTACTCATTGACAGTGTAGACATATACTCATGCGCAGTCATGGTGCAATGGTAGTGGGGCTAATCATGACAATACATCGTTTTCAAATAAAGCAAGTTAAACTGTACATGTGGGGTTTGAGAATAAGTATATGTATTCTTAAGTGTTTAAACAAAGGGCAACGTCTTATCTCATATTATAATTTATGGGTCCGCAGAACAATTAAAACACCATTAACTCACTGCACAAGCTCACCTGGGCCAATCGTGTACGACGCCATGTTACCTTGTTGTTCTAGCGCCACCTGTAGTTGGAACTGTACATGCAAAATTTCACAACTTTTGTGGGAGTGGCCTAGTTGGTCCCTTTGTTTTGTTTTGTTTTGCTTGTTTTTCTTTTTCTTTTTCTTTTCTTTTTCTTTCTTTGTTTTCTTTTGGTGGTGGAGGACAAACAAGCCATATTGGTGACCCAATCTGACCCGTTCCAAGTTTGGCAACCCATGACCGGCCAAAAGCAAACAATCACAATCCATAACTATTGAAGACCTGTTAAATGTTGACCCAGTTGCACCATGGTGAGGTGGCTTTTTTTTTTGACCTTTTCATGGCTGTTACGCATAATGGTAAATGCTGAGAAATTTCTGGTTTTGCCAGAGCGGGTCACATGTTATTTGAAATACGTCCACACAATTGCATGTGGATATTGTGGTGACTACCTTACTTTCATGTACATTTTTGTAAATATTTACATCACGTGATGCGAAAGGCCAATCAACGCCAGCTTTACTCGATCACTGGTACGCTGTACAGTGCTGTATATACGTTGTTTTCTTCATTGACTTTTTCGCTGGTTTTTCGACGCACATGTTTTCTAGTTATTACCTTGCTTTTGGATTGTGAGTTTTCATGCACTTTCGTCAGATATTTCTACCGCTTTTCGACCTTTTTGAGGAGTTCATAAGTTAACTGTTAATCGTCATTGTATAATCGTCTTTTGTTCGTTCGTCGTCTGTACTTTGTGAACAATCCACGACACGTAATACTCAGTTTGAGGATACATGTACTAGTACTTGCGTGCTCTCCGGTTTTTCCAGCCGACCAAAGCCCTGCGCCATTCTCCAGATCAGACAACGTTGGGTGAGTTGAAATCTTACGTGGGATAAACCTTTTCCATTGTTATTTGCGGAGTAGCAACAAACTAAATATCAATCCCCTAAAGTGGTGACCCATACACGTGAGATGACTACGAAATCAGGGCCTTCAACCCCGGACCATGCAGCATCGCCGGTCAGTGCGGTATCCGTGAAACTCCCGCCGTACTGGCCCAATGATCCAGTGATTTGGTTTGCGCAGGTTGAGGCGCAGTTCCTCACTCGCGGGATTACATCGGAGCTCACCAAGTACTCGTACGTCATAGCCTCTCTGCAGCCTTCCATCGCTCAAGAGGTCAGAGATTTGTTGATCAACACACCGCCTGCCCAACCATATACCAAACTTAAGGAAGAACTCATCAAACGTACTAGTGAGTCAGAGCAAAAGCGCCTACAGAAGCTGCTAACAACGGAAGAGCTTGGGGACAAAAAGCCCTCGCAACTACTGCGCAAAATGGAGCAACTACTCGGGGATCGTACACTGGAGCCCTCCATTCTAAAGCAGTTATTCATGCAACGTCTTCCGACCAATGTCCAGCTTATCCTGGCCTCAACAAGTGATGTGGATATCACACAACTCGCAAGGCTTGCCGACAAAATCGTTGAAGTTTCACCGCCCGCTTCAGCAATCCAAGCCTGTGTCACGGTTCCAGCACCAGCACTGCCTCTTCTGGCTGCCGTCAAACCACCAGTTCCTTCTGAGTTACAACTGCTCCGTGCTCAAGTAGAAAAGCTCACGGCTCAGATGGAGATGATGGTCCGACAAGATCACTATCGGCACAGCAGGAGCCGTAGCCGTGACAGCAGCCAGTATCGCCATAGAAATGATCGCAGTCCTTCTACCTCTGGGGACAACACCACAGATCTATGTTGGTATCACTGGAAATATGGGGATAAGGCTCGTAACTGCAAAGACCAATGTAGCTACGCACGCAAGCACGATTCACCTTCGGCCAGGAAACTTCAAGGCCAGCGAATAGGGGCGACTTCATCCGCTGGCACACCCATTCAATGTCGCCTTTTCATGTGTTCGACAAGATCACTGGCTCCAAGTTCCTTGTGGATACCGGTGCCGAGGTTAGCATCGTACCTCCTACGCCACGGGACAAGCAATACCGTAAGAGTGATTTTGTGCTCGAGGCAGTCAACAAGACACGGATACCTACATACGGTGAGCGTTCATTGACCATTGATTTGGGTTTACGACGTGCATGTCGATGGATTTTCACGATTGCTGATGTGCCATTTGCAATTTTGGGAGCAGATTTCTTGCGACATTTTGGGTTATTGGTTGACATGAAAAACAACAAGCTACTAGATTCCACCACTAGTCTCAGTGTTCAAGGTATTACATCGTACACCAGTACCCTCAGTCCTGTTTTTACTGGCCCGACCTCGAACACTCGTTTTACAGCCATTTTAGGTCAGTTCCCAGCCATCACCCGGCCTTGCTTCAAGGACACCACGCTGAAGCATGATGTCACCCATCACATCACAACAAAAGGTCCACCTGTTTCTGCAAGACCGCGACGTCTCGCTCCAGACAAACTGAAAGTTGCCAAAGCTGAGTTCGATCACATGCTGCAATTGGGAATCATCCGCCCCTCGAATAGCAGCTGGTCGTCGCCTCTCCATATGGTCCCTAAAGGCACACAGGGTGATTGGCGACCATGCGGTGATTACCGTGCTCTTAACAATGCATCCGTCCCCGACCGCTACCCGATCCCGCACGTTCATGACATTACTTCATCCTTACATGGACGAACCGTCTTCTCGAAGGTGGATCTAATCAGAGCGTACCATCAGATACCTGTCGAACCGAGTGACATTCCCAAGACCGCCATCACTACACCGTTCGGGTTGTTTGAGTTCTTGAGGATGCCATTCGGTTTGCGCAATGCGGCCCAGACATTCCAGCGCTTCATTGATAAAGTCTTACGTGGGCTAGACTTTGTTTTTGCCTACATTGATGATTTGCTCATCGCCAGCCACAGTGATGAGGAGCACGAGCTGCATCTTCGTACACTTTTTGAGCGCCTCGACCAGTATGGTGTGGTAGTGAATCCTGCAAAATGCGAATTTGGTGTTCCGTCTCTGCATTTCCTAGGCCACCACATTGACCAACATGGAATTCGGCCGCTTGACACGAAAACCGATGCAATCCAGCAGTTCCCAGTCCCAGTTTCGACGAAGAAATTGCGCGAGTTCCTGGGTTTGGTCAATTTCTATCGCCGTTTCATCCCACATTGTGCTGCCTTGACACAGCCACTCACCGACCAGCTCGCGGGAAAACCTAAGAAGGTACTGGAGCTCCCAGACACAGCAATCGCTGCTTTCGAGGCAGTCAAGCTAGCTTTGGTGAACGCAACCCATTTGTCGCACCCTCGTTCTGATGTCGAGCTATGCTTGATGGTCGACGCCTCCGATTTCGCAGTGGGCGGAGTCCTACAACAGCAGGTCCATGGGGACTGGCGACCCATTGCATTCTTTTCACGACGGCTGCAACCCGCGGAGACAAGATACAGCACGTTTGGTCGTGAACTGTTAGCGACTTACCTTGCCATTCGTCATTTCCGTCATGTAGTGGAGGTCGCACCTTCTTCATCTTCACAGATCACAAGCCGTTGACCCATGCACTCGCAGCAAGTTCGGATAGGTACTCCCACGCGAAATCCGCCAACTTGACTACGTGTCGCAGTACACATCTGACATCAGACATGTTCAAGGAAAACACAATGAAGTTGCTGACGCCTTGTCACGCATCAGCCTGAACACTTTCGCTCCCAAGTCATCAACTCCGATTGATTACCTGGTTATGGCCGCGCATCAGCGTAAGGACGAGGAATTACTCCAGCACAAACAGCAGTCCGTTCTTCAGTTACAGGATGTTCCACTACCCGCCAGCACAACCACCCTGTCATGTGACATGTCTACTGGGACACCTCGACCATTTGTTCCCCAGGCGCTGCGCCGAACAGCATTCGACTCCTTACACTCACTGTCGCATCCCGGAATTCGGGCTACGCTCAAGCTTGTTGGAACGCGCTTTGTATGGCCCAACATGAACCACGATGTTCGCTCGTGGGCTAAGAACTGCATGCATTGTCAGAGGTCCAAGGTGCACCGTCATACCATCACTCCCCTTGGGACCTTCATGTCACCCGATGCCCGATTTGATCATGTGCATATTGACCTTGTTGGCCCGCTTCCCTCATCCAATGGTCAGTCCTACCTACTCACGTGCATTGACCGTTTCACACGATGGCCGGAGGCCATACCTATACACGACATGACCGCCGAGACGGTCGCCAGTGCTTTCGTATGTCACTGGGTAGCGAGGTTTGGTGCACCGTCCTCAATCACGACCGACCGAGGCCGCCAGTTTGAATCAAACCTGTTCAACGCTTTGTCATCATTACTGGGCACTAGGCGCATTCGCACGACTGCTTACCACCCCATCGCCAACGGGTTGGTCGAGCGTTTTCACAGGCAGTTAAAGGCATCGCTCAAGGCGCAGGATGAGCCCAACCGGTGGACAGAAACGCTTCCTCTTGTTCTGCTTGGCCTCCGTACAGTCGTCAAACGGGATATTGGTTGTTCCACAGCAGAGCTCGTTTATGGGACTACTCTCCGCCTGCCTGGACAGTTTGTGGTGCCAGTTCATGATGCCAGTTTGGACCCGGCAAATTATGTGCACCGGCTCCAGCGCGCAATGCGTCAGTTGGCACCAGTACCTACACGGTCGCATGACCGCACCTCACAGCTTCACAAGGACTTGTTGTCTTGCACACACGTTTTTGTCCGATGTGATCACGTGCAAAGACCGCTCCAACCTCCCTACAAAGGCCCGTATCGTGTGCTCGAGCGAGCAGTCAAACACTACACGCTGGACATCAATGGTAAGAGAGACACTGTCAGTTTAGATAGATTGAAGGTTGCCTATTTAGACGTAGACCACTCAACCGATTTTTCACCACCGTCACGGACAACTCATCGCTCCAATCCAGACCATCCTCCGACAATCCCACTTCTGCCACCAGGTGCGGTGCCTACGCGACCAGCCCAGCAAGCTTCCCAGCAGACTACCCGTTCCGGCCGTCGCGTCCACTGGCCTGCACACTACGCTCAGTTCGACTGTGGTTGAACATTGTTCTTCTGTAACATTTCGTTCCCTTCCTTACAGTTGCTCTCTAGAGGGGGGCTCATGTGGTGACTACCTTACTTTCATGTACATTTTTGTAAATATTTACATCACGTGATGCGAAAGGCCAATCAACGCCAGCTTTACTCGATCACTGGTACGCTGTACAGTGCTGTATATACGTTGTTTTCTTCATTGACTTTTTCGCTGGTTTTTCGACGCACATGTTTTCTAGTTATTACCTTGCTTTTGGATTGTGAGTTTTCATGCACTTTCGTCAGATATTTCTACCGCTTTTCGACCTTTTTGAGGAGTTCATAAGTTAACTGTTAATCGTCATTGTATAATCGTCTTTTGTTCGTTCGTCGTCTGTACTTTGTGAACAATCCACGACACGTAATACTCAGTTTGAGGATACATGTACTAGTACTTGCGTGCTCTCCGGTTTTTCCAGCCGACCAAAGCCCTGCGCCATTCTCCAGATCAGACAACGTTGGGTGAGTTGAAATCTTACGTGGGATAAACCTTTTCCATTGTTATTTGCGGAGTAGCAACAAACTAAATATCAATCCCCTAAAATATCATTGATTGTCTAAATTCCGGTAATCATTTCACTGTGAGGATTCTACATGAGGGTTTAGGACTGAACTAGCAGTAGTACGCCGTCAACAGTATTTTAGCCAAGCTGGTTGTGTGCAGACAACTTTTATATCGGGAATATTTATCTGTGAACTACAATTTTTATTTGTTTGTATTGTTTTCAATATTTTGAGACAATGCCGTACAGGAAAGGGTATTTGCTAGTTTTGGCTTGTTTCTTCTTGGCTGTTGAAGTGTCTGAGACTGTGCCGGTCTATACATATCTACTAGAGGATCCGAATGACATACAAACACTCGTCACGGCTGCGGTATGTACATGTATAGATATTTTTGGTCCAACAATAAAACTCCGTATTTTGAGTCAGTAACGGACAATAATGTGACTCAAATGTGAATCAAACTGTTTTGGGCACAAATGCCAGTTAAATTCGATTAATGTGTATTGCTGAAACATAATTTTAGACCCTCTAGTCGAAGAGCATGGAAACGGGTGGGAGTGCGAGTGGAATATCATTGTAAATAATTTACTATCACAGTGGTGCTTTTTTGCTTTTTTCTCCCAAACAACCAAACCGAGGCTGGAAGGAAAATAGTCTGTCCCTTTTATACTGAGACTAGGCGCTATATAAATCGTACCTGCGTATACTGCATGGGAATCTGACGCAGTGTTGTACTGCTGTTTCTGTCATAGATGACGTAGTAGTAGTAGCAGTAAACTAACTCAAAACAAATTACAGTTTAAAGCCTTTTTTAATTGAGGGGGAGGGAGTTTGGGAAATGGGTTTCAGAAAATCCCAGGCTATCATTAGCACTAAGACATTACTGTTTCTGTATCCCTTGAATTTCACGCCTTCTTAGGCTGAAGCAGTTTTTGTTGTACACATCCTTTCCCCCAATTCACCCACCAGAGTTTTCTCGCCAATTACGGCTTCATCTCACCGGAGAAAGGCAACGCACCACCGGACAAAATGAACATTACAGAGATGTCTACCGCCATTAAGAAGATGCAGAAATACGCCGACATCAACCAGACGGGGTTGTTGGACCAAGACACAGTCAAGATGATGAAGACACCACGGTGCGGCGTACATGACGAGCCAGAGGAGATAATGGATACGAGGATTGAGAGTACGGGCCCTGAGGAAGTAGGATACAGACGGAGAAGATATGCCGTGGCTGGATTAAGGCTCAAGTGGGATGAAAACGATCTGACATACAAGTATGGGGTTTTATGAACAGCGGTTTATAATTATTTTTTTTTAAATGAAAATGTTTTGGGGTATTTTGTATAGTAAAGATAGTATATGAATGACCGATTTATTTACGCAATTTGTTTGATTTAGAATGGGATTTGAGAATATTATGCTTCTCAAATGATACTTGATAAATTTCAAACCTTAAATAAAATTCCAACACAAAAACAATTTTCCTATTTATTATTAGGATCACTAATTACCCGGATAGCACCAGATCTCGAATCACTCAGGCCGAAGTACGGATTGATACGGAGCAAGCCTTTCAATTGTGGAGTGACGTCACACCGCTGTCTTTCACCAAGGTAAGCCCCTTATGAGATTGTCATGTCATGGCAATCATTTCTCAACAATGACCTTTAAGTCCTTATATGCCTACCAATTAAGATTGGATGATTATGTTTTTACACTCTTTTGTCTTCAAAGTTGAATCCGGTTTTTGCCTAACATACCGATTTTTTTTTAAACTGATTATTTTTCACATAGAAGAATTTAATCATTTTTAAACTATAAACATTTTCATTGCTACCCTACAAATTGGGTGCAGTCTGGTGTCCTTTTAATTAAGGCGCCGGTATATTTTTTGGAAAGCAACGCATTACCGTACGTCATTTGTAAATCATTCCCCCTAAATGAAACTATACAGTCAACAACAAAACAAAAGACATCAAAATAAAATGCCTTATTTTTGATATTCTTTTCCAGGTTAATGATAACGATAATGCCGATATGAAAATCTCCTTCGGGACCTTTTACCACACCGATATTGAACGAGACCCGATATTTGACGGTCCCGGCGGGACATTGGCTCACGCCTTCTATCCTAAGAGTGGCTGGGGTGATGCAGACGGCGATGTACATCTGGACGACTCAGAAACATTCATACACCATGAAACAGAGCAAGGTGTGCACAAAATCGGCAATTATAATTTGCAGAAAAACTGTCTGAAATCATTGAGTTGAATATTAGGCTTGTACATTTTTTATTCTTGCTATGTAGACAGTCTGTATGAGGCAATGAACGTCAATTAAACAGCAAACAGGGGTTGATGGCTGAAACTCCTTCAAATAGTTGCTATGTTGATGTTGTTGTTGTTGTTTATTTGTTGTTGTTGTTGTTGTTATTGTTGATGATGTTGTTTTTGTTGTTGGATGTTATTGATGATGATGTTGCTTCTGTTACTGTTTTTGTCGCTGCTATTTAAGCTTTTGCAATATTCTCTCCCATGTAGGCACCAATTACTTGTACACAGTGGCCCATGAGATAGGACACGCCCTAGGCATGGCCCACGCTACAGACAAAACCTCTCTGATGTTCCCATACAACCAAGGTTACATCCCAGACCTTAAGCTACCAGAGGATGATATTCACGGAGTACAGCTCTTATATGGTAATTAAAATTGTTCAATCATGACGGATCCAATGGGATTCATAGGGACCAATCCCAACCGCGACCATGGTGCTTGTGTCCTTGAGCAAGACACTTTACCATAATTGCTTCTCTCCACCCAGGAGTAAATGGGTACCTGTGAGGGCAGAGTTGGTTGTTGTGTTTGATTAGCCCTATATGCGCTGTAATGGCAGCAATTGAGCTGTATACTCCCCAGGGAGCTGAGATGGTTTCAGGAATGATTTATGAGCCTGATAAGCAGGGGTAATAATATAATGCGCCTTGAGCACCAGTTTGGTGGATACGTGCGCTATATAAGTCCACATTATTATTATTATTATTATTATTAAAATAATCTCCTCAACGCCCTCTGTCAATGACGTCACACCCTTGATGGACATCGCACCCCAAAATCATTAGGTAACTTCCGCCATCTGCACGATTGGCTAATCAACCAAATGTCAGTTACCATCAATGTCAATGATTATTTGGAGTTAATTCTGACCCGAATGTTTTTATAGGTGTATATTATTGACTCATGTCTTTAATAATAATAATAATAAGAAGAAGAATTTATAAAGTGCAGAAAACACTTGCAGATGGGGGTGCCATGGCCAAGCGGTTTATTGGACTTGTCAGAATATGGGTTCGAATCCTGGCCCCGATCGTGTGGTTGTGTCCCTTATCAAGACACTTCTCTTCACCCAGGAGTATAAATGGGGACATGTGAGGGCAGAGATGGTAACTGTGTTTGATTAAGCTTGTTGCGCTACATATTTGGCAGCATGGGCTGCATACTCCCCAGGGAGTTGAGATGGTTCTAGGAATGATATAACTGGCCCGATGACAGGGGTAATAATGTTCATGCGCCATGAGCGTCAAACTTGGCGGACACCGGCACAATAATAACTGTCTATTATTATTATTTAAAAAAAATCCGCTTCAAGACGCTTTGCTTCCCTCTTCTGTTACAGGGCCAAATCCAAACAGCCATGGTGTAGTGTCTGATGACGTTACCGAAGAACACGAAATATGCCGCACTGGTATCAGTAGCTTGACACAGATAAAGAACATACTTTACGTATTTTCAGTAAGTGTTATACAGTATTCCAAAGTGTAATTATACTGCAAATACTTAGGTGTAACATCTACACATGTAGAGGTGTAAATGCATATTGCTGGTGTTTATATTGTGCGATTTGCCAATATAGTAAACACCATTGGTGTAGGTTTCAACAGAGTGTGCAGAGCAAAGCTCAAAACAATATTTTGACTTTGGGTCAGTGTCAGCATTTTCATCTGCGGATATTAATAGAATATATTTTCCTGAAGACAATCATAGCACACTGACCGAAATGTCGAGTTAACCCACGTGTTCTTCATAGAACCGCTTAACTCTAGAGAGATTAATTATCGTGTCACCACAAACTATTTAGCACTTTCCACCATGCAAAGTTTTCAGTCTTAAATATAACCATTTTCAGGGAGACAAGTTCTGGAAGCTCTCGCCGAAAAGAAAAATAATTGATCCCGTTGATGGAACTTTATCGAAAGACTATTTTCAGAATCTGAAGGATGGATCCTCTGCGGTGTACACACGATGGGATGGGAAGACGGTGTTTTTTAGAGGTACGTAACGGCGGTCATTGCAATTAGATCATGGATATGCCACAGTATAGTAACCAGTGGAGTTTTGGGTGGGGATCATTGACATTATTCCATAAATTGTAATATTCCTGGCCACTGGCTTTTCGCTGTTTTATGAGCCAAAGGCAACCAACCATGCGGTGTTTTTAGAGAGTTGTTTCAGGTGACTTATGCTCGTACTCGACAGAAGAGTAAAAACCAGGCAATTGTAGGCAAATTACATATACAATCTTTTTGCCACTAAGTTGCAGGTCTTGCCAGCTAGTCAGTCAGTCACCAAGTCTAATGTCATTATTCTGTGTCTTGCTTAAAGGGAAGAACTATTGGGTCTATGATGACAGGACTGAAGAGCAGACCACACCCCTAAAAACAACAGCTCTTGGCGTATCCAAAGCGCCCTCAGCGGTCATGCACGACGCAAACCAGCGATGTACGTATTTCTTCAAGTGGTCCAAGGTAATATTACAAATAATGGTCACTTAGCATATCTCAGCATCTAATCTTCATATTATTGTCATCACTTGTGCATACTAGATTCACTCATTTCTGAAATTATGACAAAACAACTATGTAAGCGTTTTATGTGGTAAAACTAAAACGTATTTACGACTTTTTTGAAGGTTTGGAAGTATAACGAGACAGCTCAGAGAATAGTGGAAGGCTTTCCAAAGGCAACTCATAAGATATTTAATGGATTGCCACGCAAGAGCAAAGTACAGGCTGCATTCATTGATAAAGCAGGTATGATTTCAGTTCGTGTATCCGCTCCACGCACGACTTGCTGAGGGTGCCTTACACATACAGTAGCTGTCGCTATAAGGGCAATTTTGCATATTGTTGGTGAGCATTTGTGAATGCATACACGGTTACCTGATGGGAAGAGTTTCCCCCAACAAAATGCCCGACTCTGCGTAGTGCCCTAGAATAGGGTTATTGAATTATTTTCACCGCTGGAGGACTACGATGTGTAAGGAGCGGATATAAACATAAACACATTTTGGTAGTTTATCAGAATTCTGCATCAATTTCGGGGAAAAATGGCCAGTGAACAAGTTTAAAATGTATGCCTGTAAATTATGTATTTCATGACTTGAATTTGCTTTTGTATGAATAAAACATTTTTCTTGGTTTTAATTACAGGTGACCAATATCTTCTCGTGGGAACGCATTACTACCGGTTCGCGAACGGGCAAGACCAGTCAGACCCAGGGTATCCAAAGGATTTCCTTGTGGAATATTTTGGCTGTCGGCCACAATAAACAAATTCATGGATAACTGTGGATATCTAAAAACAGAAACATTGATGGATTTGCCTTCAAAACTGGCGAAGGCATTCTCTCCTCTCACAAAGAATCTCACTATAAAGGTTTATATACACAATCTATGAACACTTTCTTATAAAATCATAACCTTAAAAGGACTTGTTTCATACCTATATGAATGATACATTTTTAATAATTAGACAATACAATAAAATGTTTGGTTGGTTTAAGAAAGGGGGCTTTCCTAAGCAAATCATTGTAGAGTGGTCATCCATATTTGGACATAAACATACACTGACCAGAGCCTACACTGCTGAGGTCATCACTACTTGGAGTGTGGTGCTCACCAGTATTAAAGGAATGTGCAAGGTGGCAGAAATAGCTTTAATTTGGACTTCTGTAACACCCATTTATATTTTATCAAATCTAGAAACAACAGAACTCTAATATAATGTTACCCAGTCATAAATCCATGAAAGTAAAGTATTTTCCCTTAATTAATGTCACGATTGTAGCGTGGTGATAAAATTATAATTATCTAGCATATTTGTATGTGTATATGACCATAATAAAAAAAAGGCGACATTTCCATTGGTTTCCCTTCAAAACACTGACTCCTTTTGTTGCCATTTTCCCATAAGACGTCCAAAAACGTAAAGGCCGATAG
This sequence comes from Zoroaster sp. YZ-2022, assembly GCA_029582265.1. Taxonomy (NCBI): domain Eukaryota; kingdom Metazoa; phylum Echinodermata; class Asteroidea; order Forcipulatida; family Zoroasteridae; genus Zoroaster; species Zoroaster sp. YZ-2022. Next base: position 850,653 of record CM055819.1, read on the forward strand.
AACTTTCAACACTAGAAATGCCAGTAAGCTTTGCATGGTGAAAAAAGATAGGCCTAAGTATAAAGTCTGTTTGCGGTGACACCATGTAGACATTCTCTTTTGATTAGTTCTGAAAAGAACCGTTTCGTTACAACTCAACGTTTCGGTCAGTATGCTCTGATCGTCTTAAGGAGAATGAATACTTTTTTATTCTGGTGTGTAGTAATTCATCCACTGGAGTCATTGTTCATTTATACTGTGAGCATCAGAACACTATATAGTATGCTCAGATCATCTTCTCCTGAAGACCATCAGAGAATACTGACCGAAACGTCGAGTTGTAACCAACCGGTTCTTTTCAGAATTAAAAATTGTTATTCTTGAGAGAACCAAAGTGTGACGTCACTTTCTTATTACGTCATCATGGGCTTTGTTTACGGTTGTGTTCTATGATGCAACATTTACAAAATGGCGCGATGATGATTTTGTTAACAAGGCGTCAATTTCTCGGTTCTCTATAAACGTACACAATTCAAATCACCTGTTTTATTGATCCAAACTATTTTAAACCAGAAATGGGAAGGGGTGGTCAAGGATTTGTGTTACCTCCGGCTTTTAACATCCTGGATACGCCAGCGTTAATACAAATACCACACTTTATCCAATAAGCAAAGTAAATTGAGATGAATGCCTGTATAATTATTTGCATTACTTTATTGCCCAATTGTAGCGGGTAAGATAATTCCTCGTATAGTCCCGATCCCAATCCACTGTATATTTTATACAGACAGGTACTCGAAAAACAGACCTTGTATGTCATTCAATAAGTCCCAAGGTCCTGATGTAACCACGGACGAAGCTATTTGGAAGAATATTTCTAAAATGTAGAATTAATATCAGTAGATGAAAAAGGTCCAATGTCAATTTCAAGAAGCTTATACTGTGTAAGAGAACACTGTCCTTGACCATGATATTTGAACCCTGCACCTCTCCACAGGTTACAAATACAGCGAACCCGGGATAATAATTAGCACGATCAGGGGTTACCTCACACCCAACATGTTTCAAGTGAGAAAATGATTGCCATGGCAATCCCTTCGTCAACGTAATTATGACCAACAATGCGTTGATAGCCCCAAGAGGTAAAATGGTTCAACAGTTGGTATATGGCGTCATGAACTGTCGCAGCTGGACTAATGTTCCTTCGTTTTGAACGTGCGTAGGACCGTAGTAACGTAAAGACCTCAACACTGCCCAATGATAAGCCCGATAGGACAGGCCCCACCCAACTAGGACCGTGGTCTTTATTGAACATCATAAATATTCATGCCATATAAATGTTCTCTTCCGAGGGCATGCGCACAGTAGAATATCGTACCGGTCCACTGCCTCTAACCATAACAAGCGCATCCCTACAACGTGCACCTGTTGGTTCGAGCGCGTAAAGGAATGCATTTGAATGCAGGTCGGTTTATGTGGCTTTCAACACGAGGAAGAATATGCAAATGTAGGTTTCACCTTGGGAGTGCGATTTCGCTCCTTCCTCTATTGAATGGTGATCCACTTTCCCATAAACTGATAAATGAAGGAATATTAAATAATACGATAAATTAACTTAATGGTGAAATAATTTCTCATGAGAAATGAAATATACTAGACAAATGAAATAATTTGACATAGTATAAATTATATAATTAAGTCTGCATTGCCATAGCATTTAGATTTTTTCTTCCAGCCGACCAAATCTCATTTGAATGTAAACAGCAGACCTGAATCTCATCAGGTGCTTTCTACGAGCCGACCACATATCATTTGAATATGAACAACAGATCTGAATCTCATCAGGTGCTTTCTATGAGCCGACCAAATGTAATTTGAATGTGAACAGCAGACCTGAATCTCATCAGGTGCTTTCTATGAGCCGACCAAATGTCATTTGAATATGAACAACATACCTGAATCTCATCAGGTGCTTTCTATGAGCCGACCAATGTCATTTGAATATGAACAACAGACCTGAATCTCATCAGCTGCTTTCTATGAGCCGACTAAATGTCATTTGAATGTGAACAGCAGACCTGAATCTCATCAGGTGCTTTCTATGAGCCGACCAAATGTCATTTGAATATGAACAACAGACCTGAATCTCATCAGGTGCTTTCTATGAGCCGACCAAATGTAATTTGAATGTGAACAGCAGACCTGAATCTCATCAGGTGCTTTCTTTGAGCCGACCAAATGTCAATTTGAATATGAACAACAGACCTGGATCTCATCAGGTGCTTTCTTTGAGCCGACCAAATGTAATTTGAATGTGAACAGCAGACCTGAATCTCATCAGGTGCTTTCTATGAGCCGACCAAATGTAATTTGAATATGAACAACAGACCTGAATCTCATCAGGTGCTTTCTATGAGCCGACTAAATGTCATTTTAATGTGAACAGCAGACCTGAATCTCATCAGGTGCTTTCTATGAGCCGACCAAATCTCATTTGAATGTGAACAACAGACCTGAATCTCATCAGGTGCTTTCTATGAGCCGACCAAATGTCATTTGAATATGAACAACAGACCTGAATCTCATCAGGTGCTTTCTATGAGCCGACCAAATGTCATTTTAATGTGAACAGCAGACCTGAATCTCATCAGGTGCTTTCTATGAGCCGACCAAGTGTAATTTTAATGTGAACAGCAGACTAACTGCCCTGGGTCCTCCAATAATTGAGCAATTATTCCTCCATGCTTAAATACAATTGGATGATTTCGGAATATGAGCTAGCCACACCCAGAAGGATGATCATTAAATATAGGCCTACGACGCATTATAATAAGATCACACATCACATTCACCTCATCATCAATCAAATTAATTTCTGTCCTTTCCTTGGAATAAAAAAATGGATCAAGCTCCTCGCGCTCAAATCAGTAGAGAAGAACGACATCTCATCCTTGCAGGATACAATATTCATGGCCCTCAATGGCCCCACGAGGGCCAATTTCTCGGCTGTATCTACAAAGGAACAATGTACAGTTAAGGAGGAGGGTGAGGGAAGCGATGGCACGAGACGTTGCGAAGTGAGAACTAAGAGACAATTATTTTTTACACAAGTAGCATCTGACGGAAAAGCCCCGAAGCCTTTTACAAGAAGCATGTCAAAAGTTGCTAAGTATAAAAAGGGCAGTAATAAATTCAGATTATGTGCATTTTCACATTAATGGTTGCATAACATTGGTCGGCCCTACAGCCCCCTTAAAAATAAATACACAACTACATATCTGATCATAAGGCAACAATAGACTATCCACAGATCATTCTTAAAAAGTTAATGTAATAATGCAAGGTAAACAGTCTATTATGCTTCCTTTTTTTCTAGGCTGCAAGACCAACGATTTGGGGAAATGCGTTATGCAGCAAGGGGAAACCCTGCACAGCGCAGAGAAACCCTGCACAGCGCAGAGCTAGGATACAATTTGCGCCCTGCCAGCTACCAGCAGCCCCACAACCAGGACAGCTAAATGTTCCACAACCAGCCTTCCAGCACCCCCAGCCAGCCCATCAACACCTAGCGCCACAACAGCAAGATATCCAACACCAACAGCCACCACCCCAGCCCCAACAGCCACCACCCAGCCCCAACAGCCACCACTGCAGCCCCAACAGCCACCACCCCAGCCCCAACAGCCATCACCCCAGCCCCAACAGCCACCACCCCAGCCCCAACAGCCACCACTCCAGCCCCCGCAAGCCCCACAACAAGCCCTTCAACCCTTAGCGCCACAACAGCCAGCACCTCAGCTACCCCAGCCAGATATCCAACACTAACAGCCACCACCCCAGCCCCAACAGCCACCACCCCAGCCCCCGCAAGCCCCACAACAAGTCATTCAACCCTTAGCGCCACAACAGCCAGCACACCATCCCCAAGCAGGCCCACGGCATGATGTCCAGCCACCAGTGGGCGAAGACATTCCCCTCCCCATTGGCGAACTTGGAAGGCAACCGTTGCATATGGTAATCCGTGAAAGCCACGTTGCTTTTAATAACTATGTCCGAAACATTTTGCCGCAAATTACGCGAGATTTCCAACGCTCTATGCGAGAGTTCAACGACAGGATAGACCCCCACCACAGCAAGATGATAATCATCAAGAGTAGCCTACCCATTTCAGTTTGCCTTTAATCATGTCATGAGTTGATTTATTATAACAAGTATTCTTTAAACCAATGTTCTGGTGTACACCTTTTGCCGTTTTAATACCGAAAAGAAATAGAACTTACGGTAATATTCCTTTTAATATTATATCATTATGACCCCGTGTGTTTTAATAAATTTGTTATGATAAATAGAGAAAATAATTGTTTCGCAAACTGTTTTATTTCTGATTTTACTACGTCACGGAGTGAAATGGAGTGAATGTTATCCATGTTGAAGGTGGTTTGGGATCAATGTAAACCTGGAAGAAAAAATCTAAATGCTATGGCAATGCAGACATAATTATATAATTTATACTATGTCAAATTATTTCATTTGTCTAGTATATTTCATTTCTCATGAGAAATTATTTCACCATTAAGTTAATTTATCGTATTATTTAATATTACTTCATTTATCAGTTTATCAGTTTATCAGTTTATGGGAAAGTGGATCACCATTCAATGGAGCAAGGAGCGAAATCGCACTCCAAAGGTGAAACCCACATTTGCATATTCTTCCCCGTGTTGAAAGCCACATAAACCGACCTGCATTCAAATGCATTCCTTTACGCGCTCGAACCAACAGGTGCACGTTGTAGGGATGCGCTTGTTATGGTTAGAGGCAGTGGACCGGTACGACATTCTACTGTGCGCATGCCCTCGGAAGAGAATATTTATATGGCATGAATATTTATGATGTTCAATCAAGACCACGGTCCTAGTTGGGTGGGGCTTGTCCTATCGAGACTTATCATTGGGCAGTGTTGAGGTCTTTACGTTACTACGGTCCTACGCACGTTCAAAACGAAGGAACATTATTGAACCCTGGCCTGCTAATGGATACACGCAGTGGAACCGTTGACAATTGAATTTCATCAAGTTCAGGGAATTGAGAATTCATACGAAGTTCGGCAGGAAACCGATACTCATGCTTATAATTGCAGTATGGTTGACTTTACATGGTGAACCCATCATGGTGAACCCAACAAGCTATAATCCTTATAAGTGTATGACTCTGCCACGTCAATCATGACATCACGGACCTGTTAGAAACCTTGGAATCTAACACCGGCCTTAAGGTTGGTCACCGTCACAAAATCTCGACAAAAAGGGTTTGAAACTGGGCGGTATTTATTAACGTTCGGTTTTCCCGCCGACGAAATATTTCTGAAACATTTGTGCGGAATTTGGCTGCAGTTTGCATCATAAATTTCCGGTTCTCTGAAAGTTGGTGAGTATACATAGATTAAACAAATATTTACTGGAAATCTAGTCAAATGGCTATAAGAGCATTCCTTTACTCTACACCTTCCAAGCGCGCCCCAGGGCAATTCAAATGGAGTTTTACCATGGTTCACTGGTGCCTGCTGTACGATAGCGTGCTGCGCCTGCAGCGGTCATTGCCCAATATTTTATCTGTTTCATCAAGTTAAGTCTCCCAATGAAATACTGCACAATCATGGAGGAAGGAAAAAAGCTTTTCCTTCCTCCATGGCACAATTCAATACATTTTCGAAAACAAATTTGGTTTATGTGACATAAAATAAACAAAGACGACTGTTTATTTTTTTTTACAGAGTACAGTTCTTTAGTTCCAGTTTATGCCAGGGAGTCTGTTTTTTCCACGACAAGTTCACCGGAATCGGGTTATAGAACGAATAGGTCCAGCAAATTTCTAATCATGAGATCTCATAGCAAGACTTGCGTGATGGGGTTTATGGCCGGATTAGCTGCTTCTAAGTACTACTAAGTTCTTTGCAAAGTTCACTCACACCCTTTTCCCGAAAGTGTATGTCGTCCCCCCTCCGGTGATTGTGGTATTAGCGTTTTCAACAGATTCATACAGAGTTTGGGGAAAATATGATTTGCTATTATTAAGCGAAATGTTCTGCACGACAGCTCTCTGAATCACCAGATTCGGCCTTCAGTGATTTTTAGGAAGTGTTGGGTCTGGAAAGTGAATGATTGGTGGGCCTTGAACCTATTAACGGAAGAGCGAAAATATACTTGTCACGAGAGGTCACAGTAGGTCTATTATTGTAATAATAAAGTTGGTCTACGTTTATTTGTTGTACAATACATAAGCGCTATACGCACCTTTTTCTGAAGAAACCTCATCGAAGGTTGGGCTGTGGTGCTCACGAAACACTTGTCTGTATAAAAGATATACGATATTTTAGGTCGAATATCCTTTTGTTTTATTTCAATTAGATTTTTATACAATTTATCGCGCAACAATTTATCTAACTTTTCCATTTTTTCAGAATTCTTTTTTAACTTTGCGATGGGGCGAAGAGCAGTCTTTAGGGTGCTTCTCGTGCTTATCTTTGCTACGATGGTTCGCTCTCAAAAACCCGCGAAGCGCCCACCTCCGAAGTTTTCCAACGTCTCGTTCTTCAACCTGACTGCCGCGCCGATTCTCCCTGGAGAACTAAATGATGGAAAGGGAGCAACACAGATGACATCACGTGATATTCAGAGAACGGTGGATCGCCATAACGAATTTAGGAAATATAGGGAGGCTAGCAACATGCAGCATATGGTAAGTTACTGCCATCTTGTTTTCCTTCCATACGTATCCATGTCACCAAATCGAGGCTGGAAGGAAAATAGGCTGGCGTCTTTATGTATAACGAATCAGCACTATTATCGTACTTGGGTTATACGAAATCTAACACAGATGTCTTTTATTCTGATTTTATTTTTCTCCTATCGTGTTTTAAATCTATAGTATGATTTTGGTAAAAATGAATTATGACTTGGTGACGATCAAGAAATGTGTATAGAAATCAAATATGTGAATATAAGTTGGATTTGTCCACACATTCACCACAAAAACTTGGGTGTTCAAAATCTATATTGGGCAGTTCGTCCAATATGAACACCATGGGAACAAAGTTGTCATTACTAGTGTCAAAAACACAGTTTTTGCAGGTCTTCTGAGAAATGTTTGATTCATGATCATCTTGCTTTTAGATAAACATTCGGCAATTTTGAATTGTTCCATTTAGACTTGGGACGCTACACTAGCCACAATGGCCCAAAATTGGGCTGATCGCTGCGTCTTCGAGCATGGCTTTGGTACCAACATCTCCCCACACGAGTCCATCGGGCAGAACCTGTGGGTACGGACGGGGGACCAGAACAAGCCCATCTCTGGCGTGACGGCGACTAATGACTGGCACGACAATGAGATAAATGACTATTACTACGACACTAACTACTGCAGTAATGTATGCGGACATTACACACAGGTAAGTGAACATGTCTTATGTTATAAGAAACTAACTAATTATTATCTCAAAGACTAATTTGGTGTTCAGCTGGTACAAGTATTAATCACTAGGAGATATTATTTCGTGTAAAAAGTACTTTCATCTTTACAGAGATGAACATGAATTGTTTATACGTCGAATTTACACAACGTTTCTATTCGGCAACTTGTTGTTGAACATAAAAACAAACATTTTAAAGACTTTAGTTGTTTTCTAAAAACGTGAGCGGATATTGTGATGAAAAGTTCACAGAATAGTTGATGACATATTTATTGAAACCAGAAGGCCAATGTTGTACCTTCTCTTTAAGTTGCGATCGAAGTTTTAATTGTTCCTTTCTGATCGGATAAATAAACAAAATAAACGGTTGAAAATAAAGATCTCAAGGGTGTGAAACTGAATACATGTGATATATTAAGTAATCTTATAGTACTTTTGTTGTGCATTCAAGTAATGGTGTTTATGACGTGAAATGCTCCGTTTAAAATTTACATAGAATTATAACATGTAACATAGGCAAATGTCAAATATTTGGCCAATGAGCATTCTCGGTTGCCTTAACGTTATAGATTGTGTGGGCGGAGACAAATAAAATTGGGTGTGGCCTCGCATTCTGTGGATACGTCAGTGGCTACCGTAATGCTTGGAACTTTGTTTGTAACTATGCCCCAGCGTAAGTATGAAACAAATAAACGAATGTATCCATTTCAAATGTATTTATCATCATTTATTCATTCTCTTCTTTTCTGATCTTTGCTGTTTCTTACAATGTTTAAATGTGTGTGGCCTCTTTGGTTTTAAACTTATTTATCTTTTTTTTTAAATTGAAATTCACTCTAACCGACTGACTCGGGAAAAAATGCAAAAAAGTTATTGCTTATTTTGATCAAGTTTGGGCCTAGAGTGCATTTCAGTCAACCATTTCAGTCAGAAAAATGTGTCAGAATTATTAAGGATTGAAGATCTAATTTATAAGTGAATATAGGTGGTTCAAATGTTGCAAAAAGCTTGTAATTTATTTAAACCTATTCGGATGGGTTTAGTATTGGACACATTTTAAGTTGTTGTTAATGGGTCCCCTTTTACACAAAGAGAATTTAATTGGATACAAACTTCAACTTTTCAATCATGTTCAACAGTGGGAACTTTTACGGTGAGAAGCCGTATAAGACGGGGGATGTATGCACTGACTGCCCGCCTTCAACTCCATTCTGCTACAACGGACTTTGTCGTAAGTGTCCATTCTGTACCATAGACTTGCCGGTTCTTCCATTGTTTTCCATATTGTGGGCATGCTCAGAACAGTGAGGAAAGAATCAGTAAGTCTTCTGCCATCAGCGTCTCAGAAGTCTCCTATTGTGTTATCACCTCCAATAGCACTCATTTAATTAAACTAAAGAACACATTCAACCACATCACGATAGTTAACGATAGTAAATATTATGTTTTAAAATTTTAAACTAGCTAAAACTTACAGTTAATAGAACATTCGAGCCCAACAAAATATCTCTAAAAATTCAAAACAAACTACTTTATATAGGGCTACGTATTAATCAATAAATCCCCTTTTCTCCCCTTTTCAGGTCTGTGTAACTTGGAGGAGGCAGGCTGTTGTAAGTTTTGTTTATCAAAGGAAAATAAAGTTTTAACGTAACATTAAAAGAGGGCAATACTCAACGCTACTTTTAAATAAATATGTTTACCGCACTTAGTGTGTTCCCAGGGATAATTCTAAAACTCATATGATTCTTTTCTGCTCTTGTTATCCCGTCTTAATTGTACTTCCAAGCTGTGGCAATCTTCTGCAGATGTCCTGACTTTATGTACGATTATAACATTGAATATCAATAGGGACCAGTCTGTTTTCTTTCAAGCATCGGTTTGGTCTCCTTGGTGTGTATGAAAGAAAACCAACATGGCTGCATTTTGTCAACACCAATGATATACCCAATCGAAATGTTTTCTGAAAGTACCGGTACATTCGATGCAGCCTACACAATATCCATTCGTATTTGTCTGTCTAACGTTGTGTGGTGTTTTTTTTTTTAACTATTGAAAACTTTTCCAATAGAAATAACAACAACAAATTGTCCCACAGTTTTTACAATCATCATTGCATTAAAGTTTACATTTTCTAAAAATCGGTATTTTTCATTTACAATCTTTCAGCTTGCCCTCTGACCTGCCAAAACTGTGGAATACTAAATAAGGACAAGTGTTACTGCGAGTGTCCGAATGGATTTTACGGACCACAGTGTGCAGGTAAGTCTGTCTTTATGATTGCATCACTCCGCCCAGGAGTAAAAATGAGTTCCTGCTGATGCAGAGATGGTTATTGTGTTTTATTAGCCCCTGAACAATATGGCTGTATTCACCCCAGGAAGCTAAGAAAGTAAAAAGTACGGATAACGGTGCAGTTATCATTCTGTGTAATAATGTAAATGATTTATATTACGAGGCCATACAGAGTACCGAAGTGAAACGAACTGTTCATCGTGGCAGCTTACTCTAACGCGCTCTTGTTGTGTGATACAACACTTACAAAATACGTAGGATTTTAAGAATAATTATATGGCAGAAGAACAGTAAGAGGAAGTTTGCAGTCGAATCTGTTTCATGTAATAATATATCCAGTGAGTAGCAATACCTTAGTGTCTTGGTTCTGAAAATAACTCCAGGTTTGACAACGCGGCGTTTCGATCAGCAGGCTTAGTAATATGACCATCGGGATGGCTAATATGATTTTCATGATTTTCTTAACATGACGTCACGTCTTCCGCTCTCTATTATTAAATATTTTGATTGGCGCTGATCTTAAACGTTTAATTTAATTTTGCAGAGGAGTGCCGAGACATTGACAACAGGTGCCGGGCAAACCCAGGTTGGCCCGGTCCGTACGCATGTTCGTGGTTTGATGGCGTGCCCAAGGGGTGCCCCCTCATGTGCGGCGTATGTAGTGAGTAGAAAATTGCTTTCTCAAAGCTGTAGTGTTTGTTTGGTAAAATGTAGTTAGAATGTATGACCATTCCTACAGAGCATATGTATTGAGACCAACCAATGAGAGACTGAATGGACTGAATGGACTGAATGGTCAACATTATAGGAAATTTGTTTCCCGAATGAGTCCAGTATTTAAACATGTTTGGTTGTTTTGATTTTTTCCCAAACAAGTCCACAACCCTTACTAGGTAATATGTACACCCTTGAACCCATTTTACAATAGACCCCCATTTGACGTCACCGTGACGACATATGCATAATGATAACATTACATTTATTTTCAGAATATTTAGTGTCACAATGTGACACTAATTGTTTTGTTCTTGATTTATTTCAGATGAACGTGACCCCGGCTTCACATGTGGTGAGTTGTACTGGATATAGAATGAGATCACATAAAACACAGAGTTTTTGTCGTGTCTTTGTTGTGACGTCCGTAAACATTTCTGAAACAATTTTCAAGATTTGTCAGTGTGTAATATCGTGACAAAAGCCTCATTTTCCCACGTCTTTTTGTGACATTGCAGAAGATATTTTCTGGAAGGGCTCATGTCACCTCCAAGTACAAATAGAAAACCCTTGCACCATCAATAATCTCCGATCTATCGACTGGCTCTAAAAGTGGAAATTATAATTGATGTGAATAAATCGAAAACAATTCATTTTAATATTTCAACAACGTCACATGAAGTGAATTTTTCAGTGTAATGTTTTTACTTTGTGGAACTTAGCAGTCAAGTCTGTTTTACATAAGTAGATACACGAGGAATTTAACTGTATGACTTAAGTTTCATTATATCGAATATAGGTCCCTAATATTTCCCTCACAAATATTCACACAGATCCAAACCAACAACCGTCACTGCCTGACAGAGTCCAGACACCCGAGACTCTGTGTAGAACCGTGTTCGATTCTGTGGCAATGATAAACGGTGAATTGAATGTGGTCAAGGTAGGCCATTTATACTTAAATTCATCGTAGTTATCACTGAAACATTAATCAAGACTGTTAAGTCATTATCATGTCTATGTACACAAGATAACAAGTATTTTTTACGGAAAGAATGTCGAACCTAACCGCCACTTGGGGTAGAATGTCGTATCCGACCGCCACTTTTTCTCATTAAATACAACCAAAATAATGTAATCTTACCTGTAAGGTGGAGAACATATGGATGATGATGGACATATACTTAAAATTATTCCAGGATATTTATTTCATGAAAAATCAGGCATTTTTGGTATACGATGACTTCCTTAGTCTTGGTGCAAGACGTTACTCGTGATTTTATACGTATACGCGCCGATCCGCTGTGATTTGATAAACAAATCGCCGCTGCGGGCGCCATTCATTCCTGTCCACGGCCGCGCCACCTGCGGCCTTGATGGGTGCACCCCACTAAATAAACTGCCATAGTAAACAGTGCTAAATACAAAATATTCAAAAATCATTAAAAAATACTTAGAAGTCCCACAGTTTTTAAAACCAAAAGAAAAAATATTGATCGATATATAACCTTTTATATTCTTCTCTATTTACTTTCTAAAGTCCAGGTTTCCAGGGAGTTATTCTCATCCCAATGAAAACCACCCTCTACAGTAGTGAAAACGTCCACACTGAAAAGCAGCCATTTTGGAAAAAGGCCTTACGCTTGAAATCAAATTAGGACCACTTTTTCAGGGCCTAGTGTGTCCAAAATACTCACAGTTGGAAGCCAAGGACCCCCAGGTTATGATAGTGGGCCATTATTACACAATCCATCAAATGAATGGGCCTCAAATCTTTGTTTTCAGAAATATTTGAGGGCATACACTTTATGATAAATAGCTCGGCGCATGAATTCCTCACTATTTAGTGGGTGCACCCTATAAAGAGATGATTTTTTCAATTTGACTTGGGAACACACTAAGGACATCGAGTATATTGCAGAGGTCATGTTTCTGAAAAAAATTGAAAAATATTAATCCACTGCAAAATGCCAGCTTTAAGCATATTGGTTCGTCTATGATGTTTCTGTGCAGTTTGCAATGGATAACCATGCATTGTGTATGCATTATTGTATTTCTTGGGTGCAATGTTTTCTTTAAAAATTTCTTTAAATAACAATTAGTTTCCTCCTTGAATATTTAAACAATATCTGAGATATTATCTAAAGGCAATTTCAGACAGTTTTACAAAATTAACCTTATTAGGGGCGGATCCAGGTTGACAGAAAATGGGGCCTCATACACAATGAATCATACGCTGAGGGGCAAATCACGAGCCTTTCTTCACATGATGTGCTGAGAAGAAAATGTAAAATGTAAATTGTTTCATGGTAAACAGACCACAAAGAGAAAGAAACATCCCCAACCCTGCATACATCCCCCATGTATATACAGGTCCTTGCAAAGAGAGTTGATAGGTGATGGAGAGGGGCAGGAATGGTACAATCAGTTGTACACAATTTCAAAACCTTCATTATTAATGCATGCATTCCTGAACCAGTACTATTTTAGAAACAACTACTTGTAATAGTTTTGTGAATTTTACTAATGCAACACACATGTAACACTAATTAAAGACAACAAATAACAACCAACTTCCAATGATAATGCACAATTTCAATAGCCGAAAAAGAGCACATGCAGACTATGGTATTAATTTCACAATTCCACATACCTTTTTGTTGTAACAGTACTGTATTCATCCAATAAAGACCTGAAATACAAGGATATTGAATGGGAAAATTTAATGTGTAAAGATTTTTCATTTATTATCAGCCTTACTGATACTGTAAACAAAAGCACACGTTTAAATCCCACCATCAAAACAAACCATGGACGACGCCATTTGGGTGCACCCCACTAAATAAACTGCCATAGTAAACAGTGCTAAATACAAAATATTCAAAAATCATTAAAAAATACTTAGAAGTCCCACAGTTTTTAAAACCAAAAGAAAAAATATTGATCGATATATAACCTTTTATATTCTTCTCTATTTACTTTCTAAAGTCCAGGTTTCCAGGGAGTTATTCTCATCCCAATGAAAACCACCCTCTACAGTAGTGAAAACGTCCACACTGAAAAGCAGCCATTTTGGAAAAAGGCCTTACGCTTGAAATCAAATTAGGACCACTTTTTCAGGGCCTAGTGTGTCCAAAATACTCACAGTTGGAAGCCAAGGACCCCCAGGTTATGATAGTGGGCCATTATTACACAATCCATCAAATGAATGGGCCTCAAATCTTTGTTTTTCAGAAAAATTTGAGGGCATACACTTTATGATAAATAGCTCGGCGCATGAATTCCTCACTATTTAGTGGGGTGCACCCTGATCGTAAAAAATTGTATAGCGCCAGCTATAAATACGGTGAGTGATTTAGGACTGGCACGGGATCGTGTAACCAGGATCCTCGTAATAACGGTCTTGCACAAGACTATGACTTCCTCAGTCATGTCAGTCCATGGAGGAAGAAATGGTCAGTCTGATCTTGTCAACTCCCCCATAAGTGACCAACACAGTCATTGTACATGCGCAGTGGCAACTATAATAGGATCCTTCTATTTTCTGAAGGGGATGATTTTTTAGAAGGGAAATAAAGTCCAAAAACCATCATAAAAGTGGATTTTAAAGATATAGTTTTCGCTTTCTGTACCCCTAAAAATCGATGGTTAGTACTAGTAGTTGTAAAAAAATTCCAAAAAACCCTTAAAAAGTGGCGGTCGGATACGACATTCTTTCCGCATACATTCATTCCTCAAAATACCGTATCCAATCCTCACTTAACTACACTTACCTCTCCTTAATTGTGTACTCTATCATATTTTCAAGGAAAATCTGTGATATTTGTCATATTATTTGAATAGAAAATTGTCGGTTGTATTCTACATTCTTTCCTTTTGACATAAATGTGTAGACCTTGACATACTCTCACGGTTTGTGTTGGAACACGCCCACTGGTGACTAGGCCTTGTGATAGGATAACATTTTCATCGAAAGTTCTTTTTCTCTCCATTTACTTAATTACTTTAAAACGAAATGGAAAAAAACTTCAATCGTTTATTCAATAATTACCTCTTCTTACCTCTTGTCCTGGCCAGCTATTTAGTAGCGCGTAAACCGCTGAGCATTCAGTTTCATGCTCAAGTAATCCTTGCTGTTAAGGTCCATCTGGCTATTATATTATGGAGGAAAACACCTCCAAAGTGTAATTATATAACACCCAGTTTAGACCGAAGTATACAAAATTGTCCACGAGTGCCCGGCCCTCTAGAAGTGCCCTCAGATCAACAATTTGCATCCAAAAATGCCACGTTTTTGTGTAGATTAGTCATAAATTGTGTGCACACGTTAGGACTACCATAGAGAAAGGCCAGATTTGCATGTGCAAGAAATGCTGTTTGAATTAATTTTTGTGGTATTTCGTTGCGTTGACGATTTTATAGGCGTAGCGGTATTAGCCACACTCACGTCATGCCAGCAGATCATTGTACCGTGACTCTGTTTCATCGTGCTTATCTTGCAGGGTAAGAAATACTGGCGTTTTGACCGACAAGGAAGCCTTCTCTCGACCCCTGCTGGAGAGTTGCTGAAGAACTACCACTCCACGGTGAAGAAAGGTGTGAAGGCATTGTACCAGATCAGCGGGGAGGGGCAGATGAGGGACACCATAACGATGATAAGAGGTGAGAGGCTCATGGCAATGGCGTACTATTGGTGCCTAATCGTTGGAACAATAACTGCATTGGCTTTACTTGGAGAATTTCGAAAATAATCCAATAACAATATCTCCTGAAACTTTAAAAGCATCTACATTATTTATTTAGGCAAGAAGATGACACGGTTTAACAGCGATCGCAAACGTCTGGCAGGATGGCCCGTGAATCTATACACAGAGAAGGCGATTAGGTCACCTATCGTTGCCGCGGTACACGACGAGAGGTACGGCATAACCTACATGTTTGCCGCCAAAACATCCGACGTTTACCAGTATGACGAGACCCGTGAGACACTGGTGCAGAGCTACCCAGTGGGAATTGATACGATATTTGGTGGAGTACCAACGAAGATAATATCCGCATTCCGCCAGGATGGTAAGTTAATAATGTCTGCGTCCTTGAGAGAATTGCAACCTTGTCATCAGGTTGTATTGGATAAAGGGCATTGTGTTCACTGAACCGTTTACGCTGGTAAAGATCCTGGGAACAATCAAACTTTAAAGGGGTGTGCACCATCGATAAGCCTTATCGCTAATAGCACTGAAGCAACTGCCGCAAAGCATACAGGGATACCAAAAGGGGCATCTGTTTGGCGCAGCTTTTGTGACGTCAATAATATTTTGTTTGTCCGCGCGGCACGCAGTGGCGCTGTTGCGCCCACAGACATCCCACAATTCCTTGCAGCTGCTATTAGCGATACGGCTTATGTTTACACCAAAATCTGACCAAAATCTGTCGTGAGGATTTCGCGAAATAAAAGTACTTCTAGCGTAGGCCCCCTATGGTATACAGACTGGGTTTAGTAGACACACAAAAGCGCCCTGTGTTCAGGTGATTGGGCACATTGTCACCGCTAGAGGGCTTTGAAAGGGAATGGGGTGGATTCGCTTCCGTTCCAAGATTATAATAGAAATGGTTATAACAAATAATGTCTTCTATTTGAACAGGTTATTTCTACTTCGTCAAAGGAAGGACAGTCTACAAAGTGAACGAATACACAATGACACTTGAAGGAACACCGCGGAAGTTTGCAAAGAGATTTATGGGTTGTTAAGGAGTAGTATTATTACAGACACTTCTAATTCTATACGCATCCAATGTATGATTTAGAGGACAACACAAACAAATATGAATATCTTTAAGTGATAATATTTTCTAATTTGATTAATTTGTAATCACGATCATTGAGTGTCATTAAACACATGTACAAAATGACCTCAGTTTTATATATAACCTTATGTATCATAATATAGTTAACTTGTTGTGGAGAAGGCATGAGCGTCTGTACTTTATGCATAGTTTAATTCAAAGTTAGCGTATTATCTCGGTAATTTGGTGTCTAAATTTTGTAGGGAATTTATATATTGTTTATCCCATAAATTACTCTTTATTCTATTATATTATAGGCATACATGATAAAACATTTATAAACTTGTGTACTCAAGTCAATAGTCACCATTAGTATAATGGCACAGACGCAAAAAGGTCATATTATCATCTGTGTCAATTATGGTATACTGATAATTGACAGTTAAAATGTGGCAGCCATCTTTGTTTTCTAACACATGAATCTATGGGAATCAAAACGAGGCTCATGTCTAAAATAAACTGGTGCCTTACCAACTCTTATTTGTTCATGTCAATATACACTTGTGCGTCAGTGAACCAGATACATTGGAAACAGGGTCAGTGTGACATAATTCCAATACTGTCCAGTGTCTTTTGCATTTTGGTAATGATAAAAGCTGGGACGATACCCCCTCCGGTCACCAATACACACGTATTAATTCATCATGCATGTCACGGAATTGGATAGACATTTCATCGGCCACTTTCTGTTCATATCTGATGACCAAATTATGATTTGTGAAACTTGTATGACGCATCATAAAATAAATACAAACTATGCCAGTTTGGCAAAAGCACGTTGGTTATTTTCACTGACCGTGGTTATTTTTAAAAGACGCGGAAATATCAACAACATTGTCGGCCCCAATTGGAAATTTATTACTTAGAAGCCAAATCTAAAAATAATGCATGTGTAGACGGCCTTTACGTTTATACTGACAGAGAGTGACCAGGGATTGAAGTGACATGTTAATAAAAATAAATTCCTCTGGTTTCGTTCCTGGTGGAAGGCGAGAAGGAAAACAAATCAAAAGGAAATTCAGTTTATCGTTATATTTAGTGTCTTCACTGTGAAAACAAACTTTATATTATTGAGAAATAGGAAAATCAAATATTAAAATTAATAATTTAGAATAGGACGCATCATGTCTGACGGAATCATTTCTCATTGTGTCTTTCGTTGTTGTTTCGTTCAAGAGAAAATAATTATTAATAGTGTGAATGGAATTTAAAATTGAAACTACTCTTTCCTAAATTCTAACCGGAATTATTTCACTTTTCTTGATGATATTACATCAGACAGATATTTATATTAGGGAAGATTAACACCATCATTAGCTTGACATGAAATAAAATCATGGAAAAAATATAAATCCTTCCATCCATATATTTCTTTATGTCGGGGTTTTTTCTGATAAGGGGAACTGCGAACTTCCCAAGCACGCACTATTTTAATCTTTCCAGCACACGAGTGTCCGTCTGGATATCAAGGATTTACACTTTCAAAAATGACTCATTTCTGCCAAGATTCAGGTTGCTTGCTGATTGTTTCAGCTAGAAAATATCTTGCTTTATTCTGCCAGTAGCTTAAGAGTTAAAAGTTGTTAGGCAGTATGAATGTTATTATGAAATTATATTATTATTCGGTTTCTGAATGTTACATTAGATTTTAAAAAAATAAAAAATAAAAAAGGGGGGGGGGGTGGTAGTTTCGGGTACTCGAACCGGTAAAAAAGAACTGGGTATTGAACTCGACGGTCGGGTACCCGCGAACCCGGGTACCCGTCACAGACCTGACAGGACAATGTATTCCGTCGGCAAATTTCCTTTTATATTAATTTATGGGTCCTTTAATATCCATACCAACTTTCGCTAAGTATAAACCACAAATAATATAAAACTGTTGATGTGGTTAGTTGCTAAAACAATCCCAATGTGAACATATTTATTTGTTAAACTGATCACAATTTCAATTCCAGAATTTGTATTCGTATTCGTATCTGTTTTCGAATAGTCGTAGGCCTATCTGATTTTTGAATTCGGTTACCTTTCAATGTAATCGATTCTCGGTCTGTCACCCCTGTGCAAACGGCAGCGGATGGCAGGGCCTAACACGAGCCAATGTTTTCAAATAAGGGTGGAAGGTTTTTGTTGTTAAGGAAGTGTTGTTTTTATTGATAAGGGTGGTAGGATTACGTCTAAGAGAGGCAGGCACGTGATCCGTCGGTTCTTAAATTATTCACATTTGGCGGTTGACCTTCTAGTCATTTTAAGTGATTCCACTGTTGATGTCCTTCCGTGCAAATGCTGTCATGTATTGTTAATCCTTAGAAAAAACACTAGTCTCACCTTCAACTTTAGTCAACATCCCTTACCGACACAGCTGGTATCGATTATCCATTATTGTAGATTCAGTCATCTCAAAAGTCAGAATGGTCGTGGTTTTTAATTCTTACTCTAAAGATTAACATTATGTAGGGTCAGAACTGACCCGCAAAGGGTCTGCAGGATCCACAACCATTTTGGGTCACGCTGTCTCGGAATCCAGGTCAGAGTGATCATAATCCTGTTCAGTAGTTACTGATACAGATTTAATCTGACCCAGTTTCTGGGTCGGATTATCTCTTGGACCAAATTTCTGGCTCAATCTCACCCTAAAGAGGGACTGGGTCTGAATACCATTGGGATGCAGGTCAATTCTGACCCGGTAGCTTTTAGAGTGTTAGCCGATTACATTTATGGGGACAACAAATATGACTCTCTTTTTAAGAACATAAATATGTCACTGTAGATAGAAATCAGTGAAATAAAAAGGGAATGGATATTGCATCGTACTTTTTTAAAACGGGCAAACATAGCCCAAATTCTTTGCCAATAAACTTTAAGCCATAGTGACATTTGAAAAAAATTAAAAAAATTAAAAATTAATAATAGCAGCGATATGTTTTTTACAATAACATCCCTGCCAAATATTATTCTCTTTCCTGAGACAGATGACTGTTATTATGAAAGAAATCGATGTTTACTCACTCCAAATATCACCTGTTTGGTGATCCTAATGCCCATCAAGGCACGCGATCACGTGACTGTAAACTTTTTTTTGGGGGGGGGGGGGAGCTCATAAGACTGGTTCCGTCGAGCGTGTAGTGTATGGCGTTGGGTTGTGCGTTACAGGTTTCGAGTGTTCATTTAAGGATAATCGGTCTATGCTGGCATCCATATGTCATCCACGGCTCACCATGGAACGCTCGTGGGTCATACTGCTGTCAGCGTCGATTCTCTTTACGTGTTGCACTGCTATATCGCTCCCCAAAGATGAACTCGGAGACTCTCCAAAGAACCTGGGAGGGTTACCATGGGACTTGTCTCTTTTGTCGCCCGGGAGAAGTCCACGAGCGCAGAGGGCAGCTGCCATCGGTCAGACGGACTTTAACGCCATGACGGTCAAAAAGATTGTGTCCAAACATAACGAATTCCGTGCCGCCGTGTCGCCTTCTGCATCGAACATGCAATACATGGTAAGTTAACTCAAATATATTCTTCCTTGTAGTAGGCCTATAAATGTTTGTATTAGTCTCCTATTATACACAATGACAAATATATTTTGCCATTTCAGTAAGAGCAATCTTTGTGTTCGGTTTTGGATTATACTCTAGTATTTTTGTATCCAGTTCGATCTATAGCACCTGTCAAAACGCAGGACTTTCTAATAACTGATCATGATGTTATAAAGTCATTATAATTAACCTTGAATATTTACAAAGTCTGTTAATTTTGGCTATTTTGCATTACATAGGGCTTACAAGTAGGCCTTAGTTTAGAACAAAATTAATATAGCACTGAAAAATACCTTTTACAAAGATTTCGAGCAGGTACAACATTGGTAATGTTGGCAAAGCTTTGTCTGTGGGTATTAGGGTTAGGCCTATATACATTAACCAATCATTATGTGAAAGTCAAGAGAACAGTGTAAAAAACGTTTATAATTTTTACAGAAAACACATGGAGCAAAACGTTGCTGTTGGCAACATTTTGTAAATGTGCATATTAATTTGTGTTTTTCATGAAATAAGAGCATTTCAGACAAAATACTTGTTCAGGATGATCCCCATCTTCACATCAAATTATTTTTTTATGATAATAATTCAATAAATCAGGTAATTACAAATGTTGTACCTCCGCTTTTGAAAATAAAAATGTTGCCATGACATCACTTTGCAGTTGGAAGGAAATGACCCATCTACTTTCTACGTCTGCTCCAATTTCCCAAACTCAATAAACTGTCAGATTGGGAAAATATCAAGCTATCAGGCTGGTCACTTTAGTTTTTACTGATTTTTCCGGCAAGCACGACAGTAGGTCTATCTAGCTGAGTCAAAATTAATAGGCCCATGGACTCATTGAAATTAATATGGATTTCGTGAGATAAAATTTGGATTGATTTTTATTTTTGAACTATTTGTCTTTAAAGCCAGTATACACTATTTGTATAAAATGTAAAATTAAACTTATCCAATATTTATTTACATAAACCGACATGTGAACGTTTTAGCTTAATTATTTATGTCGTTATTAAGGATATATCGCCCATGTTTGGGCCAATTTGAATAGATTTAAATGCTGAATTGCTATTTTTCTGGGGTTAAGAAAGATATAAGCTTTCATTTGAGACATTGAACGAAAATATCTGGCAAGGATTACTACCAGTAAAATAAAAACTCAAATGAATAAAATGCTGACTCACTGTTTAAATACTCAGCTTGCAGGTGACCACACAATTTATTGTACGTAACGGTCGAGGGCGTATGCAGTCTTCCGATTGGCCAGCGCGGCTGTCAATCAGAATCAAGTACGTTTTTACAGTTTCCGACATCCGAATTTCATCAAAAATATTTTTGTTCGTTTAATAACGATATTTTCTTTCCATTCAAAATTAGTTTGCTTTTTAAATTCCATTTTTGGGTCTCTTGACCCAAACACCGGCGATATACCGGTATCTTTAAAACGGAGGAAATAGTGAAAATGCACATAGATTATTTCTATTCTTTGTAATGTAGAAATCACCTGCTTGTGATCACTTCAGATTCGTTTTTTCAAAGAATAATATGATATGTCAGACGGAATACTTTATCAGAATGTTCGGTACCATTACCATCTTACAACCAAGTAAGCTTTTAGATAATAGTTCTCTCAGTTTATGTTTAGGTTTGTACCAATGGTGTACACACCCTTTAAAAATAATTTAATTTTAGTATGATTTTCAACTCGATTCCTGGTGAGAACGGCTCATGAATTTCACTGGACGTACTCAATTCGTTATTGAAACGTTTGGAGTCGGAATTTTGAAAAGGCAGTGAAATAAGAACGTGTTGCAAGTTACTGGCGAATATGATGGCATAGAATGGTCGTTACCAACGACATGACCCTCCCTGCCCCGAGGTCTGTACGTTAGTGTAAAAGAACAACGAAACGGGAAATACACTGAAAAATATAACATTGTCTTTTTGATCTTTTCGATCAAACCCTGCACAGTAAAAGTCAGTCAGACCCTCCCAAAAAAGGGAAAAAAGAGGGGGGAACGAATACAATACATAAATAAATTAATAAATCAGCAATATTACAAAGCAAATAGCGAGATACAAAGCAGCGTAATGTATGTCAATATTTCTTACCGTTTTATACAAATTGCGACACTTTGTTTTGTTCTTTCGTAAACACATAAATATCGCCGTGCTGATCGTGCAATTCGTCAATTGGGGCAAAACATCATAAATTTTCTACAAAACATTTCTTGACTTCAGGCCAAATAATTGGTTGTTGTAATAGTCAACGAGAAGACTTATGTCTGTTTGTCAGTGGGGAGCATGTTTATATACTATTTATCTGTTTTTAAGTTAGCAGTATTTTCCCGTCGTTTCAATAATTCATCTTTAATTTGACGATCTTGAGAGTTAGCAGATCGCAACAGGTGCAGGTTTTCCATAGGTCTTTGCTTGTGCATTTACAGACAGGATCTTTGGATCGTGTTCCAAATCACTGCATGGTACGTAGTCTCTTACAAAAATAATCATCTACTGTGAACCTTTGTGTATTTAAAAAATGCATCAAAATGGCAGACTTAAAGGAAACTGTTGGAAAAAAGTACTTGTACAAGGAAGTATGCTTACTCTCATTGAATCAAGTATACCAGTACATTAACGCCAGTAGACACTTTTAGTAAACATGTCTGTAAATGCATTCCTGTAAATGCATTCATATTTATAGCACCTGAGACAGAAATGTTTCAAGGGATAATATTATCATCAACTTTACACCAAGTATCAAAGTTTTATGTAAACGGGTGAGTATTTATATTTTTGGAGATTACCAATAGGACTTTAAACTAACATAGGCCTAGTCTGAAAACCAAATGTGTGTTTCTTTGCACTACACAAGGGGCCACACGGACCCTATCATGGGACCCTATCAAGGCACTATGATTGTTCCTTCTCCAATTGACTTAGTGGGCGTCGACGGTGTGCAGACGCGTAGTCAAGGAGTGGCGGAAATGTTTTGTAGCACCCAGAATAATTGTTGATTGAGATCACAGAACAACTCCCCCTGAGCTTTTTACTTGTCCTTCCACAGACCTGGGATGCCGAACTTGCCACCATGGCTCAGCGGTGGGCCGACCGGTGCCGGTTTGAACATGGAAACACCGGCGACCCATCCACCTACCCCTTCGATCCGGTCGGCCAGAACATTTTCTCCCGGGGTGGTGAGGCCAACAATCAGCCTCCGCCATCGGACTTCGTGCCGTTCTGGCACTCAGAGGTGTCCAACTATCGGTACAACAGCAACGCTTGTGTCGGGGAAGAGTGCGGTCATTACACACAGGTAGGACACCGGGATTATGGGGGATCTTCGACTGCGGTCTTGTTTTCATCATCAAACGGACCTGTTGGCCTATTGTTTAGGCATTGCGGTCGAAGGTTGAGCTCTAGAAGGGTCATGAACATGTGTTTAGACTATTGAGGAAAGTCTTTAATTCTGGGGGCCAGACTGTTTCAGTGTAGTTACTTAGTAGGCCTTGAGAATCTTTCAAAATATTTATTTTCCTTTTGTTTGAAAATTCCTTGTTTCTTTTTGAAACAAATTAAAGAAGGGTGATTCAATTTCAACCCTTCATCAATTACAACCCCGTTAAAGTGGGCACGCCGGACTGTACAACTAGGAACGTGGGAGGTCAAGAAGCCCGTAAACTTACATCCTTTCTCCCCAATTATCGTCAGGGTCAGACTCAAATCCGTTTCCTCATATTGCTTCTGAACATTAAAGATGATTGATATTGTTTGAAGTGTACACAGATAAATTGCATGGATTTGAACCTGCGACCTTCTGGTTAACATGCCAACATTTTTGTTCTGGGGATGCTAGTCAGATGTCATTGAATCAAAGCACCTCGACTGTTTTCAAAAACGTTCATTCTGAAAACAAAAGTGCTGTCTCCGTCTTATTGTTTTAAATTTCAGAATTCAAAGATTTGTCAAGGTTTTGCAAAGGTGCAATTGATAAAATATGATTTTTTCCGTAATGACTTTTTGAAATATTCAGTGATTCAATTGTCTTGATTATCTCATTTTCAAAATAATTGGAAACTAAATCATTTGCAGATGGTGTATGTGTACAATCGGCGGGGATACGTCGGTACCAGTTCAGGCCCAAAAACTTTGAAAGGTCGGGTATAAACATGTACAACTTTCTGACTTAAGAATTCTGAAGTGAAATAAAATATGAGGGTCGAACTTCATTCGAAATAATTTTGACTTACAGAAATGCTTCCTAAAAACGAATTTGTGAAGGGAATAATGTACTGTAATATCAATTCATATGACTGTATTTACTCGATATTACACAGCATTTAAGCACGTGGAATTCATGACAAAAAGTAACGGGCACCAAGATAAGACTTGAATCTCAGCGAACCTCAATTCCTGTTATACTTTACATTAACAAAAATGCTCATCCGTAACCGATGGTTGTAATGTGGACCGTACCGATTCCCCCGGCCCTCTCCCATGGGGTATTAACAGTAGATATCCCAGGCTGTGATGACAGATGCTTAGTACCTGTAGATTTGGGAAATTTCTCGATAAATCGTGTGTTCAACAGAGTCAAGCGCATTTCCCATGGAAGTAAGATTTAAAATTAGTCCTTGCTCTATGGTCTAAGTATACCGAATGTTGACCCTGTGAGTTTTAAATGACATTCGCTGATAATTTTTAAAAGGAGTTTTATAGTAAATGCTCACATTGTCTCGTTCTGGGTTTAATACACTACAGCCGTCACTAGAGGAGCATTATGAACTTTTTGTTGGTCTCCTTCTCAGGTCGTGTGGGCCACATCTCACAAGGTAGGCTGTGGTCTGAAGTATTGTGACAGCATCGGAGGCGAGAGGAACGCCTGGTTTGTTGTCTGTAATTATGGAACGGCGTAAGTATGGGGGTCCTGAAGAGACACACAAGTCGGGATATTTGTCACAACGTCACATACAAGATAAACAAATTATGTCACGTCTTAAATGAGATATCTCAACCTACCCGATCATTCCGTGACTGTTTGACGCCATGAAGTCAAATTAATTGTTTGCGACAGAGTGATAATATCTGGACTGCTTGCGACTTTGTGAAATATTGTAAGAAAATTATGTCTTTTAGAGGCCACCACACTCTTAGGGTTAAAAATAATGACTGTTTGTGCAGATTCATTTGCATTTTAATTATTCATGTGCCTTCTCTAAGACAACAACAACTTTTCATTGACCTAACTTATATACAAGGTTGAAACAACACTGTACACTTTACATTTTCTACTAGATTTTCATGATTGGCGGGGTGGGGGGGGGGATAAACGACCTACATACTTTACAACTTGGCTCAACATCTTATAGACTATAATTTGTTGTTCCTTCAAAATGTTTCTTAAGACTGCCTCCTAATTGTAAATAAGTGGTCCTTTCCCCCTATGTTCCACTCTAGCGGGAACTTCTACGGTGAGAAGCCGTATGAGACGGGTGAGCCATGCAGCCAGTGTGACAACAGCAAGCCGTTCTGTTTCCGTAACATGTGCCGTGAGTATTCCTTCAACAGACCGACGGTTTTGTTTTAGTTTCTCGAAAGAATTTGAATAAAATTGTCTTCCAACATAACAAAGACATACATCATTGATATATAAATTAGGCTATACAAAATCAAGTTTTTGCAAAGGTGCGCCACAAACATTTGCGTAATATTTGTTATTCATGACCATTGTGTATGTCATCGTCTATGCTTTGCCTGTCATTAAATCTATGATAACAGAGGGGCTTCAAATTATGGGATATGGAGACGTTGAAGATGATGTATCAAGCCTCCACTCACACTAAATGAAACAATATATACACAAATGAATACTTAAGTTCATCAGGTTAATTCACATTTCCAGGTTATTAGTTCCAAAGCCATATTCTCTGTACTCATCGGAATCACCCAGCTAGACCCTCCTGGTCATTGCCATGCCATAAGCATAACATGAACATCACATAATGACTTTGCAAGAGGTTAAGGGTCAATCTACTTGCAAGCTGTGGGACAAGCCCCTCAGGGTACAAAAATGAAGCTGTCTCATCAATAATCCTCAAAAAGTACATTTGGGTAGTTTGCAGAGAGAAATGTCGTCCGCAATACACTCGAAGGTTGATTTGAATGTAGTGAGTCCATTGATACACCTCAGACATATTATAGTACCCATCCAGTTATGGCCATAGTCTCCGCCCACCTTTAGTAATACATGACCCTATTGGTTTGTGCCGTTTGATTGACAGGATGGATCGTTCTATTATTACATAACAAAGCAACCTAACCGTAAATGTGTATAATTATTTATTAACACGAAGGAGAGGTTTCAAAATGTGAGAGCAACAAATACATCAACATATCTACACGGTACATTTTTCTTCATTTTTTCCAGATCAATGTAATCCTGAAACAAACACTGAGTGTGGTAAGTGTTTAATTAACCAGACAAAGTTTGGTTTCCAAACATTGAATACATGACCTCTTTTTTCCCATCTCCAATATGACAAGTTTAGTTTCCCGTGGATGTATAAAACCAATCTGTAAAAAGATAATAATGAACATTCCTTCATTCTTTCAGACCCTAACACCAACAGATTTCAGTTAATACTTTGTTTAAGAGACTTAAACCTTGAAATAGTCTGCCATGGTCGTGAATCAAGTGTTGCATTCCTTATAGAGAAATAAGTGGGTCATCACGAAGCACACCTCCTTCCAAGTCCCCATAGTGACACATCTTGTATAGAGTTGATAAGACGATGAGGAGGGATATAGCATTTACCTGTTGGCCCTGAGAGAGAAATAAACTTAGTAGAATAGGGGCGTATCGGGACTGCCATCGGATACATTTTGGGTTGGCTGATCCATGCGATCAAAAGCTGCTTACAGTATTAATGTACTAGGCAATTACGGGTTCATGTATACCCAATATTTCCAAGTGCTCTCCTTTTTAGCTACCCTATAGATCCCTAGAGAATTTTATTCTGCATTTATTTTCGCTAACTATTATAAGGCAGACTACCAGCCACATTGCACACATTTTGTGTAGACATTGGATGGTAAACAACGAACTCAATCTTTCTTCGGTTGGTTCTGAAAGTGAGTAAGCATACTCATTAAACATTTTCCCAACATTACCAATGTAGGCTTACATTCCCTGTAACATTACATGTATGTTTCATGGAAAATATATGATTTACCGCATGATGCTATCCGAATCGTTTAGAATACCGAGGTGTGACGTCACGTTGTAGTAGCATCAAAGCGTTTGGTTCTTCACAATCTTTGTTTAATTT
Organism: Zoroaster sp. YZ-2022; assembly: GCA_029582265.1. Taxonomy (NCBI): domain Eukaryota; kingdom Metazoa; phylum Echinodermata; class Asteroidea; order Forcipulatida; family Zoroasteridae; genus Zoroaster; species Zoroaster sp. YZ-2022. Next base: position 877,823 of record CM055819.1, read on the forward strand.
TTGTTCTACGAATCAACACTTACGAAACTGTTCTGTAATTCTGTCATGACGTCATTTCATCGGCTCTCCATCATGTTGCATGTTTAGTATTAGTTTCATGTTATTGCCCTCTACACGTTTTAGTTAATGGTGCGCAAGGAGGATGTGCGTGTGGTATTTCCTCATATGCACTTAAATTTTACTTTCGAAAAAGTACGTGTACAAGTCTATGGATAAATACCAAGCGCATTCTCAGTGCATTTCACCAAAATTGTTTTCGTATTTCCTAGTTTGTCCAAAGACTTGCAAGAACTGTGGAACGCTGAACGCAGACAGATGTACGTGTAACTGCGCTAATGGATTCACTGGGCCAAACTGTGCAGGTAAAATTACCCCAAAATACAGAAACATTAATTTCTTAAACGTTGTCAAAGGTTAAATAAGACTTTAAGGTTTTATGGTGGATTCTCTTGAAGGTCAGAGCATCCTGACCGAAACGTCGAGTTGTCAACAGGTTCTTCTCAGAACCTAGTCAGTGTACTAGACATTATTTTCTAATGAATATCGGCAGAAGGCTTATTACAATTTGTTCAAATTACCTACGTATACTTTATTTGATCAGTTATATGCATCAGTTGACATTTACAATGTTTTTTTCTGACACTTTAACATTACCAGAACATGATGTAAGTTACAGGTCTTTAGACTATAGAGGGATGTGATCTAATTGGATTAAGTTATGGTTGGAATAGATTGGATATAACATATCACCTTATCTCCCGGATTGGGCTTAAGAAGAAACACGTTATGAGACTTTAAAAAGACACATTTTGATGATCAATTTCCTTCTTTTCCCGGGTATACGTGTTTCTCAGCCTGGACCAACATTCTTTGGACATTTAAATTAAATTCACATTATGTTCTTTGGCTTTGTTCCAAACGAATTATGTTGAGTCTAGCTGGGGAAAAATTGCACTTTATGGTAAAAGCATGAAACTTCTGACACTGATTAAATTCAACACAAATAACTTTTTCAGCTATGGACCTGTCTTGGATCTTGCCCTTTTTAGGGGTGGGACATGTTTTTGAGTGGGGGCGGCAAAAGACTAAGAACTAGCATTTTGACCCCATAAAGTATTACTTTGTATTTTGTTTTACTTGAATTAGATAATGACAGTACACAGTACATGTTCAGATGAAGATCCAATTTTAGTTTTGCCTTTTTGTGAGCGGGGTCACATTTTTGAAAAGTGGGAGGGTGTGAAGACCAAACAGACCTGTCTGACCCTAGCAGCCCAACTTGGTGTAACGTTTTATCTGAAATTGGAAATTGGAGATAAGTTAAATAAAATATGTCAAAAAATATTATATCTAGAACAAATAATGGAAACATCTTCATTTTTGTAATTATCGTAAATAAACAAGTTTGCAGACAATAACAATGCATGTCGCCATCAATACAAAAACATCAATAAAAATAACAGAAACATACGATCACCAACATTAGGTAGGGCCTATTTATGTTACGCCAGCTTGTGTCTAAAAAATATGGTAATGACACAGCAAATAATATGTGGGAAAACGCTGTCTGTTTAACACATGTAATCAGTCATGCATTGGGAGTGACAAAATCAAGATTCTAAAATAAATGGACATCTAGTTACTGAATACATTATCTATAATTACGCAAAATACTAATGTTTCAGATGTCAACATTCAAGTGTTAACATTAAAAGATGTGATCGTTTTACCAAATGTTCATTATTCAAATTCTGCAGAAATTTAGTATTTATGTATATGCAAACATAAATGTTTTTAATGTTCGAATACATTACTCCACCCCTGAAATAGGTTAGAGCCAAGATGGATCCGGCTTAAAATGATATATGGCCCATATTGAACCCCATGCCAAACTTCAGGTTTTACCACAAATTGCACATTTTTCTTAGCAGCTGGACTAGGTCCCAGATAAAGTGTTTGTATAAATGTCCACTCCGTGCATACCATAGCCCTCTAGCGCCGGGTGGAAAATCACCTAGTGAACCATGATAGTCCAGAGCATGCACTTTATGGTAACATTGTTACCATGTACAGCATGCTAAGGTACTTTATATCTTCCCAAGTAACTGTTATAACAAAATAACATAATTATATAAACACACAGCAAATAAACACTCTGTATTGTTTTATTCCCCCATTTTGTTACCACTCTTTCGTCGTAGAAACCTGTCAAGACATACACGAGTATTGCGGACAAAACCCTGGATGGCCAGATGAAACATCCTGTTCGTTTGATCCGTTGGTTCCCGCCGGATGTCCGCTAATGTGCGGCTTATGCAGTAAGTTCATGTTCATTATTTTCCTCTGATTTTGGAACTGATGTAAAAACTATTTGCGTTGCAGGGGGTCACTCTAAATAGATCAGAATTGACCAAGAAAAGGGTCGACAGGTGCCGGACCCATTTTTGGTCAAATGGATCCACAATCTGGGTCAGGAAGAACACTGGGTCACAAATGCATTTCTCACATGGATTTCTGATGATCAGTCTAACCAAAACATTTTTCTGTCACCTTATGACCCTTTCTGGGTCACTTTTGACCCGGGAGTGTAAAGTTTACCAACGCGGAATATAGGCAAGAGAAAATCCTAAATTCTAACTGGAAAACACTAATACCATCGTACGCTTTACACTAAGTAAGTTTCAGATACAAAATTTACAATGTTTATTTTTTGGTGTAACAAATTTAACTTTACCTTTAAATTTGTTGTTAATACAATTTTAATTTAAAAAAAACATACGTTCTGAATGAATATCATTACAAATTCAAATACTCTGACAAAATGCTTATTACTTTCGTGTTTAATTGTTACCATAGAAACGTGGAGTGTACTAAAACGGAGATTTCTGTTTGGTGGTAATGTGTTGATTTCGCCCAACTGTATTTCATATTATCATATACCACTACTCTGAATATAATAATTTATTAAATGTTATCACATGAACTTAACAAATCACAACTCGCCTGCTGACGAGACTAAATCATTACAAATTTTGTATTGATTATGAAATAATTATGTTTTCTATTCTCTTCTGATCTTTAGGGCCTCGAGATCAAAATTTTCAATGTGGTGAGTTTAAACAAATCTTCCCAAAATGCAACTTTTGCAAAATAAGCTAACAGATGGGGAAAACACAACAAACGCTTTCAGGAACACGAAACACACTAAACAATGCACATGAAAAACAATGTCCACACGTTGATACAATAGACTGAGAGTGTCAAACATACCGACAGATGGACGGACAAGCAATAGGCAATGACGTGTTTGACACTGTCTGGTCGTTTATGACAAACTCATCTTTACTATCCTGAGATAATAGACTGAGAGTGTCAAACATACCGACAGATGGACGGACAAGCAATAGGCAATGACGTGTTTGACACTGTCTGGCCGTTTATGACAAACTCATCTTTACTATCCTGAGATAATTTCAGCTCAATCGGCTTACAGTTTCTCAGAATAATTTGGGAATATTTCTGACTTAAATGTTCAATACCATAGAGGGATGTCAATATTTCACTAAATTTATTATCTTATAATTGGAAAGGTTCGATCATTTGGGAATATATAAAGGCAATGGTTATACTATGAAGGTTTTTAACCAATGTAATGTTCTGTCTATTCCAAATTATAGCCAACCCTAATGGAATAGGGGTTGTACCTCGTGGAGATACCGGTCCGGTGGTCACTAAACCAAAGAAGCACAAGAAAAAGAACAAGAAGAACAAGAACAAGAAGAACAAGAACAACAAGAACAAGAACAAGAAGAAGAAAAATAAAGGGAAGAAGAAAGGAGGAGGCGGGAAAAAGAAAGGACGATTCCCTAAATAGCTAATCACTGTGGTAACAAATTTGGCTTTTTCACATCTGCGGTGAACACAATCGAAATGAGAAATTTGCAACTTTTAATCAAGACTTTCAATCCAAGATGGCGCTCTTTGAACTTAAGTTAGTCAACTTTGATTTGAGGGCTCTTTCCCCGCAAATATTTATAATAAAAAAAGGTTTTAGATGCATATTTCTTGATGTCAGTTTTGTGTAAAAGTACAATATCTAGCCATGCTAGAAATGCCATATTTACAGAAAGTAAGTAACTTCATGGTGGGTCTGCCAATAAATGCGTTTAAGGTTTAAATTCGGTATTGTACGATGATTTCTCTATAGTAGGCACAAGTAGCCGTGAATTCTGTGGAATGAATTTCAATAAATATTACCCCTTTTACTATAGTAACAAAGCATTACCGGTCAAAGATTTGTTTAGAATTTGCATTGTATTAAATCATGCATGAAATTATATAGAGAGAGTTAAATTAGACCAAAACGCATTTCAAAAGTAGATGTTCTGTGGTGAATTGGGTTAAGCCAGGATACAAGGGGAATAGGAAGGGCCGGTTGTGGAGCTATACACACCATAGTGGCGTCAGTGCGATTGGTGCAATGGGACACCCAGGTACCATATTGGGGGTCAAAGGGCGAAGCAACGGTAAGCCAGATAATTGGGAAATAATATGCCTCATATATACATGTACCAAAACAATCAGTTAATTTATGTCTGCACACACGTGGGGGGGGGGGAGGGGGTAACGGTGTGGCGCACAACACTCTTTAAGGGGTAGTCGGGGGTAGGGGACGGCCCAGCCGAGGTGTCCCAGCCGAGGTGTCCCAGCCGAGCTACCTGCTCTGTGCATGACCTGCTGAGGGAGTCATTTTACGTAAGCAACTGCTGTTCCTATAAGGATGCACCCCATGCACTAAATAACTATAATATAAACCAATGCTAAATGCATTAAGTTCAAACAATTGTTTTTAACACAAAGGAATATACTTGTCCAATCTCTAGGCCCATGAAAAAACTCCCTAACAAAGTGTTAATATTCAAAAATATTGTGAAAACCACTGCTTTATAGGAACATAGGACCACTTTTCACGAGTAAGTTTGTCGAAATGGGAAGCTGATATAAATTGTGTGATGGTTTTTGTCATATTTTCATGATTCCTCAATTGCATAGACAATTTAGGCCTATAAAAGTTGAATCCAAAAGGTTTCTGTGAAACCAATAATTCCAAATGTGACTGTCATACGTCTAGACACAATCATTCAAACTATTGACTTTTTATAAACGAGTTATTATTTCTTCTTAGCATGTTGTTTAAATGCATGTCGAATTATAGAATTATAACCTTCATCTTTTGTGTATTTAATCCTATATTTTCCAGTCTATTCTTGATAATAAACTAATCATAATTATACAATAATTGCATCAATTATAGTGACACCCGTTTTGTTTGTTAGTCTCCTTTTATTCTTATTTCAACATATTGAATATTAAAATATATAAAACAATCAATGTAATTTTTGTATAAAATAAATATGTTCAATAATACTGAACCGACATACATGAAATTAATTCAAGAGAATTTACTACCGTATTTAAATAACTGTTAATTTTTGCATACATTCAGTCATATTGTCTTAGAAGAAATGCAATTAATGAAATGTCAGTTATGTTAGAAACCGTTAACATGTATTAAGCCTTAATCACAGTGCAGTCATCTTGCTTTCCAGCGGCAAAGAAACGACAAAAACGACATGAAACAAATTTGAGACCTATTTTGCGAAGGTACGGAACCCCTAAAGGGACCTATATGAAACATATTATTTCGAGGGAACGAAATAATAATTTTAGAGAACGAATTTTTTTTTTTTAGGTCCCTTTTCATCCTCCGTACGAAGGAGAGTTTGACTGGCTATATAATTTTAGGAAAAAACGTAGCCATAGCCCAAAACTGCAGACATTTTGGAAAGGTCCGTAACAAATCATCCAAACACTGTTGCCAACGACTGAATTCAAATAGCACATAGAGACCGTTTACAAATTGATCGGACACTTGGATTGTCTCTAGCCGTACACGAAATGGACAACTTTTGATCGTATAGTAGCATACTTGCCCCTCCCCTCCTTGTTAGTACAGCCAGTTAATTACATCAGATGAAACTAGGAGGGCGCTATTGTGTAGCCACACCCTGGATTCTGCTTAACATTAGGCCCCCCCAAAAAAGATGTTGAGTTGCCCTCCACCGACCGACCCAAAAGTGCTGAAATCTCGGGTCGGGTTTTTTTTTTTTTTTTTTTTCCCCGTCATTCATAGGCGCCTATTTATTAATGAAATTTACCAATTTTCTTTGTATAAAACATAATACGTTTGATTTGTGAAATTTTCCACTTTTTTTACCGGTAAATTTACCGGTACCCAAGACTCAATCTACATGTTTTCAAATCGAATGGCCCCGGCCCTCACATGGTGCACTGCCTTCGCGCACACTGTGTACGATTGCGACTCAAATCTACACGTTTTCCAATCGAATGGCCCCTCACATGTTTTCCACTGGCTTCGCTCACTGTTTTGTATGTCAACGATTGCGACTCAATCTACACGTTTTCAAATCAAATGGCCCTCACATGTTGTGCACTGGCTCCCCGCACTGTACATATACATGTACAATGTACGTGTGTCAACGATTGCGACTCGATCTACACGTTTTCAAATAGATTGGCCACTCACATGTTGCACGTTGAGCATTGCACGCAATATGGATGAATTTGCTGTGTCAATCACAGCGAAAAGTACAACAAAAATGCTTGGGATACTTTTATTCTGAAGTAAAATTCCTTGCTGATAGGTATACAAATGAAAAACATAGTATGTGGTTTCAGTTCCAATGCATTTCAATCTTAAAATGACAGTCAAGGAGAAAAAAAAAGAAAAAAAAAAGAAAAAAAAATCCCGACCGACCGACCCCTTCAAATATTTTCACTGGAGGGCAACTCAACAATTTTTTTTTTTTTTTGCCTTATTAGCCACGTGCATTGCTCTATTGTGTGTAGCTCAATAAGAATGTGCCTTTGTATCATCCCATGTAAGAATCAATGGAAGGTTAGGATGTTGGTTGTAGTATGGAGGGCTGTGCTGCAGTTGTGCTGCCTATTGCCTGGGCGTAGCCGAAGGAGAGAGCCTTTTTACAAGCTTTGCACTAAGTAAGTTTTTCTAAATAGTTTCGCAAAACTTCCCTGCTTTAGGGTATTTTCATAACTAAATCAGAGTATTTTCGCCTTAATAAGAACAAAGCAAACAATTTAAGTTGACGCTGAAGTTTAGCTGAAATCGCAAAGCCCCTCGCTTACTGTTTGCCGATAATTTATCAAAACATATACGGTTTTCTGAAACAAAATCTGCCCTCACGTTTTCAATTGCGTCAAAATACATTCTAAGCGCAAAAGTCTGTTCACGTTGTACAAAATGGTGCATCAACGTGGATGGTGCCATTTTGGATATAGTGTGTACTACACTAATCGTCGTCCATTTGTTATCGTATTTCCAGACTAAACAATAAAAACAAAACATTGACTGCGGGAGGCTCCAGATTTCAGCTTAACTTCAGGGTTAATTGATATTGATATTAAAATTGATATCTTACAAAATGATGATATGCTAAGTCACGTAGAAAAGAATGTCGTATCCAACCGCCATTTTAAAGGGTTTTTGGAATTTTTGTGCAACCACTACCAATTAAAATGATTCTATCGGTTTTTGGGGGTACAGAAAGCGAAAACTATCTTTAAAATCCTCTTTTATGATGGTTTTCGGACTTGATTTCCCTTCTAAAAAAAACCTTCAGAAAATAGAACAATCCTATTATAGTTCCACTGCGCATGTACAATGACCGCGTTGGTCACATAACGGTGGAGTTAACAAGATTAGAGTGAGATGACTGAGAAAGTCATCGTATTCCAAAAATGTCTGATTTTTCATGAAACAAATATCATGGAATAATTTGAAGTATATGTCCATTATCATCCATAATGTTCTCCACCTTACTGAGTGGGTAAGATTACATTATTAGTTATGTTGAATGAGAAAAAGTGGCGGTTTGATACGACATTGTACCCGTCACCTAACATTTAACAGAAAATGAAAGTTGAATGTTTAGCCAATAATATTCACTCAATGAGTAACAACTGACGAATTAAAGAAGACGCTTCACGTGACACTGAACTCATTGTTTTGTACACCGTTTTAAAAGGAAAGCCAATTAGTGCGATAAGACCTACACATCCAAAATGGCGCCAACCACGTCGATATGTCTTCATATTCAAGGTGAACGAACTCTTGCGTTAAGAATGTTGGGATGCGATATTTATTCTTAATTATACCATAATTAACATCAATTATCGACAACCTTTGTCTCAGTTATAATGTGCTCCTTTTATTTGTATTTAATTTTAAAACAAATATTAAATAATAATAATAATAACCAACATATTATATCTTTATATAATAATCTTAATATATATTGAACTGACATTCGTGAATTTAATTCAAGAAAATTTACTACCAATAAATAGTCACATACATTTCAGTCACTTTGTTTTAAAAGACATGATGTACATGATGAATATATTAACCTTTATTACAGTGCAGTCATCATGCTTTCCTCTACACGAATCCTTGTGACCAAACCGAGGCTAGAAGGAAATAGTCTGGCCCCATTCATGTATCCATATCAGCGGTATAAATCGTACTTGCGCACAGGGAATCTGATACAGATGACTGCAACGTGGGTAAAGCATGGTTTATAGTGTCATAATTATTTACATTTAAAGGGCGCCCTCTTAGGCTGTAAGAATTTCCTCTCAAAAGACAGAACTAGAAATAACCAAAGAAGTGTTTTAAAAGGAACATAATCGTAATCATCATTACTGTGTAATTTTTGAATAAAATGGCAACCAGGCCGCCATATTCCAACTCGGCGTTGCTATTTCTTCAACATCTGAAGCAACTGTTTTGTTTTAAATTGTTTACAATATTTTAACACCATACGGTTAGGTATAAAATAAATACATAATATACACTTGCGCTGAATAATAAATATTATATCTAAGAACATAAATATAGTGTGTGAATAAAATATTTGTCAAGGAGAATATTGTGGTCGAAAATTGATGTAGGTTCAACAAAACTTTTTTGGCGGTATTTCAGACAATGTTCATATTGTCGCACTTATATCAAGCATAAATATTATTTGCAAATCTTTAAGTTATATTGGACAATAAAATATTCTGCCGCGTCGTAAAGCAGTTTACGGTGGACTGCAGCGAGTCTATTTTGCTGGACAACGCAAAAACTCTACAGCGAAATCTCTAGGGTAATCGCTGAAGGCGACAAACGATGACGTCTTGTAATTGTAAACATAACGGTAGTAATCTCTCCCTGTCAGAACATTGGCAATACCTACAAGAAAAAATGGAAAGAAAGATATTTGAAGTGTTTCGTGATTTAAGTTGTCCCAGTTTTATGTTACATCAAACGTCTTTGATCAATCCTTTCTGAACATTTTAAAATCTCATAACCTTGAACATAATTACTTTGAACATTCAACAAGTCTTTGCCTTACGAATGGGTGAGCGTGGCGCATGTAATGATCCACCGTAGAATGGCAATGGAAAAACGTGAATTATGCACTGAATAAAAGGTCGACAATCCAACAATTCGTACTAAAATATTCACACCATCTCTACCAGAAAAAAATTACAAAGATAAAACTAACCTTGTGCGAAAAAGGCCGCTGTGGGTCGGTCCGTAACACCTTCAAAAACAGTATTTACTCTTACGGAGGTCTCTGAGCGCTGACCCCTGACCTCATCAAATGTGAATACCGCCTTTCCGCTGATGAGGTAAGAGAACCCGATTCCATCTATGTGTACCACCCCCGTTACAGCTTTTGGAAAGTTTAGATTCCTGACGTGTTGAGGGAAATCCTTGTTCTTTTCCGGGTCGATGTCCTTCAGTTGGTACAGTGGGTAGGTTTGGGTCGAGAATGCGGATGCCTCGTACACCCAGTAATTCTTTCCTGTTCGGAACATGAAAAAAGTAGTAAGGTAACAACGGGTCAAAACAGCTCCTCTTCAATATTAAGTTTATCTCAAGTAATCTACGACCACTGATCTCTATTATGTATAATAGAGATTAGTGGCAAGGACCCACTAAATATGTCAACACTAATCCCTAAAAATCCGTTATAGCACTATTCAACTTATGAAATAATTACGCGACTTAAACAGTCGTAGGTTATTTGGAATTAGCGAAATTAAAACGAACGGTTGAGGGCGCTATTTTGACCCATTTAGACGCGACATCCAAATCGGATGTTTGTGACATTTACTTCGGAGAGTTTCGAGTCGTCTCGTTCAGAAGCCAAAAACAAGACATAAATCACAAAAATAAACAGTGTAAGTGAAATATTTATTATTTGTACGCAGTAGTCTTAAAAATATAAACGATAGGGAATATTTTAACGGAAAGAATTTCGTCGAACCCAACGTAACCGTCACTTGACTTGTGCACAGTGGACTAACGTTAACTTAAGCATGTGTTTTAGCAGACGATAAAATGGCCAACATCTCATTGATGTGCATATATTCATTGCTCAAAATCTCCCACAATATCGTTTACACATTTCACATGACTACACTATAATCCCCTCAAGTGTTTACTCTATCATCTTTTAAAGGAAATTTGTAATATTTGTCATCTTTGGAATGAAAAGTGGCAGTTGTATTCTACATTATTTCTGCTCTTGCCCTAATATTACTTGTGAGCTTTGTAGTGCAAGTATGATACTAGTAAAATCTACCACACCAAAGGTACTTTGCATAAAAAATTATGGGTTTTGGAAGCGTAATTACAACATTTTACATAAAGTTATCATGGCTGTTTTGAAGTATTGTACACTGTGTGTGTAGGCCCTATCCAAGTACATGTATGGTTATGTCCTCGTACTGTTCCCAGTTTAAACTAACTTTTGGGGATGTACAAAATGGGTTTCATGGCTTCTGCCTACTGCCCACACTGCTCCCAAAACAAAGATATCAATTTGGGAGACCACTGTCATAAGGTTACATGTAGAAAGCTCAGTTGGTTGAGCATAGGTTATAGCCAGGTACGCCATGCACTACCGTAACCCAGAAGTCACAGGTTAGAATCCTGCTTAAATAGTTATTTTATAAACTTCCAAAGTTTACCTTTGAGAACGATCACCTCTCCACTCCTGCCTACTTGATAGACAGCTTTGACACCTTTCGGGGGAAATCTTGGGAAAATGTCCTTGGGAGGTTGGCCCTCTGGAGGTGAGAGTAGGGTAAGATTGGCATCAAACCTCCACATCATATCACTCTGCAATGAAAAAAAAGTGATGGGAGCATTCGTTATATTCAAGTTTAGAGTACCTATGCTGTTATTAAAATGTAATATAAATGCATAATAGTTATTATAAAAATGCTGAATTACATTTCTGGATATTGACTATACAAATGTTGAAATTCTGAAGAAGATATGACATTTTATTCCCAGAAAACTAAGATCATGAACTGTGTTCTTATAGATATTGTTACCCATGGGAATGGGATCAAATACACTTCCTTACCCCAAACATGAAATACTCGTTGTTGATGAATGCGATGGTATCAAATGTTGTTTGGCAGTACAGAGGATCAGCAGGAGGTAACGTGGTTACTGTGGAAATCTTTGAATCAGTGTTTGGTCCTGTAGAAAAGTAAAACACAAATTAGTTTTAAAAATAACTCCTGATTTAATATAACCAATACAATTGCACAAAATAAACACTGTGCAGTAATTGCGTGTACGGTACGCTATGTAGTAGGGCTGTGTGTTTTCGAATAATTTGGTAACCGGACATTCGGATTTTGATTTCAATCGAATATTCAATATTCGAAGGCCGCCGATTGCAAATTACGCCATGTGATAAAACGAGCACTCACAATATGGCGGGGTCGAAACAAAAACAATGTCGCCCGGACTAGGATAGACATGCTAGGTGGCGACCAAATGTAGACGAGAGGGGGATGATTGGGGGATGATCATGATGGAAACGCCAATATAAAAATTAAAAAAATTAAAATAAAAAATTCAACAAAAACTTAATTTTTTTCTTAGAATATTCGAACCGGAAAAAACCAACCGGATATTAGAACCATCGATTGAATATTAGGTTATTCGGCACAGGCCTACTGTGTACTACGAGAGAATAACCTTGGTATATATCAGCAAAACTGCTTTCCCAACCAGTATGTGAAAGTTTTTTTTCTCAAAAACACATGAGAACAGTGTGTAAAGGCATTCACAATTTTTAGGGAAAACACTTTTTGAAAATGTTCATATTTTTCATGCTTTTCTCTGAAAATTTAAATGAGAGCACTTCTGACAGAAATCCACAGAGTTATTGTTTAGGATAATTAATACCTTGACCAAATTCACCTCAAGTTAGCTTCCAGGTAATAACTCGGTATCTGTTGATAGTTTTTAAGTATACGGTTTGAACTGTCTCTCAGGCAAAACAGGACATAAAATTAATTTACCCATAAGGGTATAAGCTTTTAATAATTTTGAAAGGCTCCTTTATTGAAATTTTATCCATCGGTAAGTTGTACAATGATTTGATGTTTTGTGGAGAAGTACAAAAATTAAACCGCACTTATCAACATACACATGGTTGTCTGCCATGAAATCCACGGTACTGACAATGAACGAGTGAGTGTAAACAAGTGTAACATGGATCTAAAGCTTGGCCTTGTTTTATGCATGGATGATACAATGAACTGAAAATAAAATACCCCCTGGATAGCTACCTTAAGCACAATGATGGCCCCAAGCTAGTTACTTTACAATAAAGTATATTAAGGCTCAAGGTGATTGAAGTGGCTTTCTGAACAAAACAACTTGAAGTGATGGTCATTTCTTACCATAAAGTTCTTGTATGCCAAGAACATCGTCCATGGGTAGACTGAAGTTTGGGTCATAGCCCCGAGAGTAGGGCCACATCAATGAGTCGCTGACGTCAGAGTGGAACATTCCAAGGGCGTGGCCGATCTCATGAGTGACAGTGTAGAAAAAGTTGGTACCTGTGGTTAACCAGAACACAAATGTTTTAGCAACAAAATCTCAATACGAGAAATGACAAGCTATTTTATTATAATGTTGTCAATAGCCTCCACGCACTGTTCTCATTCCTCAAAATACGCGCCATCAACTGACCAGTCAAATTGATCGTAACATGACGGGTGCGCGGTGCCATCCACTGAAGTTTGGACTAATCAAATTGATTATCACATCACCGGTACGAGTTCTATTCATTTTTAAGCAATCAAGACAAATGGATCGATACTTACCGCTGTAAACACCATGGGTGAATGTCTCATCGTCATCAAGATGCACGTCCCCATCAGTATCCCCCCACCCAGAGTTTGGTGCAAATGCGTGTGCCAGTGTTCCTCCTGGTCCATCAAAGGTAGGGTCACCCATTACACTGGTGTGCAACCTTGCCCCGAATTTGATCTTAATGTCAGCGTCATTACTGTGAATCTCGGTGAATGTCAAAGGGGTGACGTCACTCCAAACTTTGAAGGCCGCACGGACGTCTTCGTCGACCTCTTCACGGGTTATAGAGGAGCTCTCGCCGGCATAGTTCATGATTCTTTGGTTGTGAATGGAAAAAACAGAATTTTAGAATACTGTTGTCAAGAAATAAATTATGTATCAGTCGAGCTAAGACGCTTTTGTGAGAACTTATTAAAAACCTAAGCAATTTTTTTTTTTAAATCTAATCTCAGTATACTCACTTGAAAGTAAGATCGGTCTTGCCATCCGGCCACTTGTACGGGTCCCCCACTACGGAGTACCGTCTTTTGCGTGTGCCGGCACCAGTCTTCATGGCACTATGCGGGTCTACGTCCCTGACACCACAGCGGGGTTTGTTGAGCATCTCCGCCGTCTCTTCGTTCATTTCTCCGGTCACAGGTAGGCCGGCAAAGCGCTGCATTTCCCCAATCGCCTCCCGCACTTCCTCAGAAGTAATGGGTTCGCCTTCCCCCTTGGATGCTGATATTTTGTCGAAGTATCCATATTTGTTGAGAAATTCCTGTTGAAAACCAATTAAAAACAACACAATATCAAAACAAAATCAAGGCATTTTCTGAAATGTTGTTTGTGGATGGTAAAAAATATTATGTTGGAACATGTAACCCATTTTGTATGGTGAAGATTATACTTACAAAAACTCGCGCCTTCTCAATAAGATTGTTTGCAGGCATAGCCAATGTTTCTTGAACTTGAAAGCTACACCCAAGCAATACTCCAACTAGCAGCAAAAACCGAAGAGTCCTCATTATGATTCTGTAATATTTTGTAGTTTCTTGCAGACGTCAATGTTCTTGGTGGTAAGCTTACTCGCCGATTGAAAGATCGATGATCGAATAGCCAGTTATATAGGCTGATCTTCAAGGTCACCTGCCTACGAGATTACGGATCTTTCATGCTGTACTCAATAGTAATATGCATTGTAATTTCAGGGAAACTTCTCTTTCTGGAACAGTTTATTGACCACAGATAGCTGATGAGCTTCATTGGATGTTTGATTCTGCGTCACCTCTTCTGATCGGATACCCCTTGTAATGGTGACGTCACTTCCTGTTAGTCGGTGGTTGAAGTACTGCTACCGCATTTGTTGGTGTTATGACCTGTGGTAAAGTGCTTTGGGCTGATCACCGGGGGGGGGGGGGGGTATAACCCATTATAGTACAAAGTGAAAATGGGTAAGCGGCGGAACCAGGACAGGGGAGGACCCAACTAGGCTTAGGTGGATCTTGGAAAGGGGAACACTTGTGACCCTTTTATTGCCATTGTATGTAAAGTTACCGTCTGCTTTCGTGAGCATAGTTTTTGGCGGTATGCTCCCTCGTCCCACCTTTACCACCCTGAGTGTGCCAGGTGGGGGTGGTTATAGGCCTAAAGGAATGAAATAATGCAATAGAGATGCATGAAAATCTTATGATAATTTGTTTGTCAGTGCCGCCCCCCCCCCCCCAAATCGGATAATAATTCGGTAATTTTGGAATCGGGCATTGTTGTACCTTCCATTTAACCGTTTTTGGTTTCTTTTCGATGCATACAACGTTTTTATTATGAGTTGTGAATAAAGTCGAAAGAAGTCGAATTACCGCAAGGTTAAACACACACACACACACACAATACACTGACTTGAAAAGGGAAATTTATATTAACTTGAAGTTTATTTGCCTGCTTGACACCTAGTGGGGCTTTACCCTCGAGACCCCACAACTAGGGGTGTTGAGCTAGGCATTGGGGCTTTACCCCCGAGACCCCACAACTAGGGGTGTTAAGCTAGGCACTGAGGCCTCTTCACCTGGGACCTCTTCCTTACATAATTTCCTGTTTTCATCATTGCTTTGGGGAATGAGGAATGCACATCGTAAAATAGGTTTATAAATTACAATATGGTACGAAATATTTGCTTAGACTGGAACCATTTGTAAGCAATCATTCAATAGCTTATTGTATAAAATAATATCCAACCCTCCACCACCAAAAATAAATTGTTTCAAAGAAACTAAAATTTAATTAATTTAAATAAACATTTTTTTAAGAGTTGAGTTCCCCGTGCTGAGGATTATAATATTGAATTCGAAGAAAGAAAATTGTCT
This sequence comes from Zoroaster sp. YZ-2022, assembly GCA_029582265.1. NCBI lineage: Eukaryota > Metazoa > Echinodermata > Asteroidea > Forcipulatida > Zoroasteridae > Zoroaster > Zoroaster sp. YZ-2022. The sequence goes on from CM055819.1 coordinate 893,441, forward strand.
TAGACATTACATCATATTCCATTTTAAAACCATTACGTCATCGACAGCCAATTCCAGTTTGTACTGAATGCAGCTGCATGACAACTTATGTTGGTTTAACCGCCAGGATCTTACTAATAGATCATGGTTGGAAAAGTGATCGCTGATTGGTTACTTAAAAAAATAATATGCCTTAACCAGTTTAAATATTATTTCGAGTGAACAAAATCTTCATATAGTTTTATTCACATTTTCATGCCTATAAAATCCATTTTTTATGATTAATTTTATTGAAAAAGAATGCCGAATTATTACGAAATAATATCTATTGGAGTGTCGTGGCCGAGCGGTCTAGCGCACCGAACTCAAGTTCTGGTGTTGCCAGCAGCAGGGTGTGAGTTCGAGCCCCGGTCGTGACACTTGTGTCCTTGAGCAAGGTACTTAACCATAATTGCTTCGTCCTTCGGATGGGACGTAAAGCCGTAGGTCCCGTGTGTTGTGTAATGCACGTAAAAAAAAAAAAAAAAAAAAAAAATGCGCCTTGAGCACCACTTAGTTGGTGGATACGTGCGCTATATAAGTCCACACATTATTATTATTATTACCCACAATGCATATGATTTGAAAGTTGGATGTTCTTGTCCCGGCCTCCATACTGCAGTACATGTCTTTCTATAACCCAAAACCCCGCTGTCCTGTTCCAGGGCGAGATAACATGCATTGGATCAATGGATGCCGAAATCCATAGGGACGAGGTTTAGGATATTTGCCTTGATCTCTCTGCACATTTTTCAAGGTTGTGTCACCAATCCTTCCCGGATTAAGAATTTGCAATATAGGCTGGTATGGTTCCTGGAAATCGTTTGACATGGAACCACAATATAGCATGCTTCCCATCATTAATCACCCACGAGGAAAACAAGTGTCAATAGCCCAGCATTTCTGGATTATAAGCTTTAGATTATTCTGAATAGGCTACTTAGTCACATCCTTAGCCCACTATACACTTTTAGTAAAATGTCTGTAAATGCATCCATTATCCATTATATGTATAAAAACCAACATAAATAATTATTATTATTATAATAACTGCAGTCTTATAAAGCATGACATTACCGAGAAAAAATCTCAAAGTGCTTAACAAAAAACTTGTTTGTAAAAGTTTCAGCTTATTTCATTGTGTCGTTAACAAGAATATAGTGAAAATGCATTCATATTGTTATGCATTCATTACTCCAATGAATAACGAAATAATCAGCTTCGTGAGGTAACGTTCAGCGGCAGAAGAGATTGGCAGAAGAGATCGGCATAGGGGGATTAACGCGGTCGTAAAATAGACGAGCGCTGCGGGAGACCCATGTGATTTTCTTATGGGGCTGGTGAAGGTGCTAATTGGTCGCAAGATAAGAAAGTGGCCGTTGTAACTCCTGTTTTCCTTCCTCCATGTTCACATCAAGCTATTTTCTTGATTGCAACTCAGTAAATTAGTAATTGTGTAATTAACCAAAGTGTACACTCCCCTTAATTAACGCTTATAAATCCTTTGTGTTTCTTTTATAGTTTCTTTCTGCTCATGGTTGCATTTTATAGATAAGTGACTAAGCTCTGCTTCCAATGGGTTCCATTCTGTATAATCACTTATGTTAATACATGGAGGTAATTATTTATTTGTTGAAATGTATTATTGATATTTATTTGTGATTCTGGGAAGATAAACTAAACTGGGAAAACAGAAAGGACAGTCACATTTAGTGGCAGAGCGTCCCCAACCATCCACTTATTCCAGTTTTTTAGCCGGTTTTTGTACCTGTGAAATGATTGATCAACAACTAAAATATATGGGCACAGGGCATAGGATTGTTCTGAAGATTGTGAATAAAGTTCAAAGTCTGGGTTTCAGAATATTTTGATACAACATAATATCACAACTGTGTTTGCATACACGTGATTTCACGGAACACTGGCTCAACATTTCAAAAGAGATTTTGAATTTGTACATTCTATAGTATTGTGTTTTGGATGCAAACTCCAAAAAAGTTTTTTCTAAGAATCTTTATCAACCACAAATGTTATGTTGCATTCCTTCACAATCCTTTGGACATTAGAACATGCGTCCATTATAATTTCTTTATGTATTATTGTATTACTATATTATAATGTAAACAGAGCCACCTATTTATTTAGTTGATTGTGGAAATAAATGTTGAATTTAATTGAAGTCACAGTGACCTTGCTTTAAAGTACGTCTTAAATGGCAACAGTGTTGGTATAATTTGGCACAGAAGATCTATGTCACAATGAATACAATAGTTCGGAATTAATTATGACAAACCAATCTGGCAAACAAGGCCGTGACGAGGCCACCGATTCGGCGTGGGGTGGGGGTATTGGTGGAATCGGGCGAAACTTCAAGAAATCTTTACACGTATTACTATTAGTCAGTCCTTCAAACGAATTTTCCTTAAGGCCCTCCTCAATCATTTCAATTGTGTCTGATGCTGGAGAGTTGACAGTATAGTCTTTTTTGAAAAGGGAAGGTAAGCGCACATTTGACCCAGTTCAATGGGGCTATCAATAGGGTAAAAGGTAAAGTTCTGGGGTGATTGGAACTTTTAACATGTCGTGCATTGTGATTGCCTAATTATTTCAAGTTTGATAAATTGTTGTATTACCCATATTGGACGGTGTGTAGCGATCATTATAAAAAGAACAATGGGTGATGGAGGCTATAGAATAACATACTTGCTTGTCCCGATCTAACACCCTGCCACTTTACAATCGAGTTAAACTTGACTCTGTCTCCCCTCTCTCTTATTTAACATCAAGGCTGTTTGTTTCATTTTTGAAAAATATTCCTTTTTAATCCATGAATAAGTCGTCTTCCATTGTCATCCTGTTGAACGGAAATAAAAGGCTGTAAATGGTAATTTACCGTACTGTACCATAAATAGTTTTATCGAAATCCGGGTTCGATTTCGGATTCAATTCACATTTATTTTTCTTATTTAGAACCGACTTCGGAGGCGTTCAAAAATAGGCGTTTTCGAAATAGTTATAAAATAAGTGGAGGTTTCCAGTAAAATCAAGTCGCTTAAATACGTTTCGAAAATGCTTATTTTTATACCCTCGGGAAGGGGAATCTTGAAAAGTATCGTACTCTCGGTACGACCGTGAACATTTTGAAAATGTTTGGACGGCGTCCCAGTTCTTAGTACCAGCAGCTACTCGGCTAAGGGTCATATTCAATTACATCAAGAGATGGATAAATATACAGTTTAGGAGTAAATGCTTCTGAGGGGAAGTGTGGGGGTCTTTTGACCTTGTGTCAATTATTTTCAAGAATCTGGCATGCTTAAAGGGCTGAAAGATTTCCAAGAAGTGTAGTGTAAGTCTTGTACATGTATATCAGATACAATTATGTGTATTTTTGAGTCGATAAAAGTGCATGCCTGGAGCAGCACAAGCGCAAATGGAGGTCTTTAAAATACAAGTCTACAATCTTGGTATCCTCTTGGTTTTGCTATCATTAATTTTTACCGGTGATTTCTGAATTTTGTTTTCATTGGAACATTGATAACTTTGAAATGAGATATTTTACAAAATACTTTACAGTAGCTTGGTTTAATTCATATGCCCATATGAATTATGACGGGACTCATTCATTTCCGAATATAATTATTATAAAGACCATCTTTGTTTTGTGAATTGTTTGTTTTCCTCAAGTAAAATATTAATGTTCTGATGAGAAAGGGATTTCCTCGTAAAATAACGATAAACTGCACATCTTTAACTCTTGGAGTCAATGAAAATGAAGTCAAAAGCGCTATAACCAATGATATGGTGCGTAAAGGGCGACCTCAACAGGTCGTGCACGGAGTGGATGTTTCCCATCTAAGCGCCCTCTTTGTACAATTTGTACTCTGACATCAATATCACAATATCCAATAAATTAGTTTAAAAATTGCAGAGATCTCAAAATATAATTATTATTAGTGTCTGCCATTTGTCAACAAAACAGTTTTGTTTGCCATTGTGACAGAGGGCGCTGTTTAAAATAAGATATATCAGGTACGGTGAAACATTCACAACGTTTGACAGAAAAGAAGTAAACACCATATATTATCGTTGTAAAATGTCTTTGAAATGAAAACTTTTGCTTTATTCCTTTCAAGCCATAAATAATAACTAATAAATAGATTCCCAAGAAGAGATTTACTTTAAACAATGTAAAATAATGGACAGACAAACAACTGTTAAATATTTACAATATTCTTACAACTTGATTTTTGAATTAAATTCAAGATTGACTTCCAATTGGTAATTTTTTTAAACTTAATGTCCCAATACAGGTCCATAGGCTGTGTATATATATATATATATATATATATATATAAATTTGGAGGGGGGCGGGGGAGGGGGAGGGGTATTGAAACTTTTTTTGAGAAAGTGTAGCTTATACATTCTGTAAAAAGGAAGAAAAAATTACATTTTGCTTACATATGTGATCATGGTTGCAAAGTGGAATCCCCCCCCCCCCCCCATACTATGGGGTGACCCTAGCATGCTTAAAGGTTTATACATTTCAAAGAATTGATTTCAAAAAAGGAGCATCGGAAATTAATAATTAGTTTGGTTTGGTAAATCTTTTCATTGTTTGATAGTTTTATTTGTTTGTTTGTTTGATCTTGGTTTTCTAATACACAAGTATAGGAATGAAAATGAGACTTATGTCCAAAGTAGAGTGGTGACTTTTTCAAGATGTGAATGATCAAGGTAATTGGATGTGACCAGAAAAAGTACATATACCTCTGCTCCAACCATCTATTCCATAACTGTTCATTAATACGTACACAGTCGAACAGAAACATAGTTCTTATTGTCAGTGAAATGCAAACTGGATATGGTTCGGGAGCACAGTGATTGACAAATTCTAGTTTACACCAAATCTGTTACTCCAATTAGGGCCTATTTCAAGATTTCTTTCTTTAAAAGCTATTTTTTCCAAAGAGATAGATTCGAAGCTTTCAATCGAGGTAGGAACATGCATCTCTTCGCTCCCCTCCACTGTGGCCACGCCATTGGTTGGTAAGGCAAATAAAATCACCAACTATCTAACTGTTTTCTTCTATTTAAGGGCAGTCCAAGATGTCCTGGTAAAAGCCACGAGGATACCCTGGTAGGCCTACGAATGCTTCTCCAGTCTGGTCCCATTTGAAGCGGTAGTAGTCGGCTCCTTGACTGTTGCTGTATAAGAGGTATGCGTAGCCTGTAAAGCAAGAGACAGTCAATTTTAAAGAAACTGACAACATAATACTTCTGAACTGACTGTGTGAATAATCGGCAATCATTTATTGTGAGATCTGAGAAGGGAGTTTCTAAAGTTTTAATATTGTGGATAATAACGAAAATATTTAAGTGTGATCGCCTTTAAATCATTGTTCAAAGGTTTTATTGAGTGCTACACAGTAGTTTTTGCAAATATTTTCTTATTGAACCAAAAACGTTGGGATGATCCTATGGATCATCCTGGGATAAAGTAGGGTCATAGGTCACCGTCTAAACTGGATCCCCTGAAATGCTCATTGAGAGAGTAATAATCTTTAAATTTACCATCATTGTAGAATGCACCGGTCGGGGACCAAGGCGCCCCAGGAAAAGCCCGACGAGTCTTCAACGGATCAGCAAAGGTGCCTTCGAACTCGTCCAGGATCATGACGTTCTTGGCCTTGAAGAGATATGTCCTACCCATGTCGGCCACGTGCAGGGCTGCGGTGATCTTCTTGGGGATACTCAACTCCGTGACCGGGCGGGGGAAGTCCGGTTCGTCTACTGGATTTGTGGTGTTGATGTCGTACATTTTGAAGAGGGGAGGGGAAGGACGGGCTGACTTGTAGATCCAGTATTTACGGCCTAATTCCATGAAACATTTGGATCAAAGTAAGTAATGTTTTTTTTTTAAATTTTATTCCCATTAAAATTTAATCTCTACTAGACATTGTGTGATTCTGGGATCTAGAATCGAATCTGGCCTGGGCATGCGGCGTTTACAGGTCCAATTACATAGGCTCAGTGGCGTAGCCACGGGGGGGCCTAGGGGGGCACGTGCCCCCCCACAAATTTCCAGTGCCCCCCCAGGTGCCCCCCACGAAAAATCCTAATAGTGCCCCAAAAAACAGAAAAGAAAAAGGAAAAGGGAAAAAACCCATACCCCCTGGGCCCCCCCCCCACTGAAAAGCAATGCCCCCCCCCACTGAAAAAGTCCTGGCTACGCCGCTGCATAGGCTTTTCTGCATATTCTAATCTAACTGAACATTTCTTATTGCCTACTTTAAAATAATGGTTATTTGGGCATATAATGCTGCACTTTTGAGGAATTACTTATTTCATTACCATAATTTAATCAAACATGAAAGTAACTCCATAGTCCTGTTTAACTTTTAGCGGCCTTCGTCAAAAATAAAATTTGTTTGTCATACTGTAAATAAACAGTTTACTGATAAGTCATATTGTACATGGAAATTGTTGATACACTTACCTTTGAAAAAGTAGATTTTCCCGTCGAACCATCTCTCGTATCCAGCTGATGAATGTCTTGGTAGTTTGGGGAAATAAGTCCTAGAGAATTCACCGTCTGAATCGGACAGCAAATTGCCGTCCAAGTCAAATCTCCACAGTTTATCGTTCTGTCAGTAAATTATATAAAGTTTTGAATAGTTAGTACTGCGCTTTCTCAATTCTTTCCAAAGGAAACGAAATAACATTTTTATTCTACACAAATTTTGCAAAGTTTCAATAAACACAAGTGAAAGGAATGTGAATTATAAAATATTTTTCCACTCCCTCATAAAGTTTATCAAGACGGACGGTTAAATTCATACCGTGTTGAAAATTTTCTGCTAAGTGTGTAGACACCATTAAACACATTTATGGAAATTATAAAAAGAATACAATATTACCAACAAATTATGACATCACACTTCCTGTTACACTGAGCAATACTTGATTTTTTTTTCATTGTGTTGTGAACCATTGTGTGCAAAACTATTGTCATCTCTGGAGTCCAAAGTTCATTTTACTCTATGCTCCGTTTTTGGGTGAGGTATTCCTGAACGTGTTACTTTGATCTGGTGACTTCCAGTTTTAATGCGTGTTTCGGCTTATTAAACTGTGATATACTTTAGCCCAACAATTACCCACTCCATTTTTAACCAGGGTTTGTGCAAACTAAGTCTTGTCAAGTCATGTTTAGCCATATTAAGCATAAGACTTAAACGATCGCTTCCTAATTTGACAATAAAACTTCTTAATGTTTGCCTGCCACATTTCAGAAGAGGGCGCTGTTAAAACAAACTTAAATACCACTTACCGAGAATGCATAAAGTTGTCCACGAATGGGAACTATGGAACTGAAACTGGCGGTGCAGTAGGCTGGGACTGGTGGGGGCAATGTCGGAGGGCTGGTGGGTGGGTTCGGATTGGCCCCTTCAGGAGAGGAAACAATAGCAAAAATAGAGGTTTAACCTTTCCATGATGTTTAAAGCCAGATGCAAATATATATTTTGATTTAAGTCAGAGATCTCAATTTAGGGTCACCTGAAACAATCTGTTTTCATAGTGACCCGGTATATGTTAAAACTTGCAGCTTTGCATGGTGAAGAGGATGTGGTGACACCATGTGAAATTCTCTATTGAGTAGTAATTAGTTCTGAAATGAACTGGAGGTTACAACTCGACGTTTCGAACAGTATGGTCAGATTGCCCTCGGTATATGTTATTAAATAAATGAATATTATTATATAAATAACATTATAAATAAATAAATATTATTTAAATTCGTTATAAAGGGTTTAAGTAATTTGTTTTTAACCTTGGTATAAAAAAGATAAACAGGTTGTTTATTGCTTAAAATTGGCAATTCGCTTAAAACTGGCGACACCATGAATAAACATGAATTCAAACCACTGGTGTGGTTGTAACACCATAACATGAATTCTAAATAAGGCCAAGTCAGTTAATCGATTTCAAAAATGTGCTTAGACGAAACTGTACCATAAATTGACTGGATGGCGTCCTTGTCGTCCTGTGGAAGAACAAAGTCGGGGTTGAAGGTTCTTCCTGCCCAGGGCCACATAAGGGACTGAGGTACATCAGAGTGGTCCAACCCAAGAGTGTGGCCGATCTCATGGGCGACAGTGTAGAAGAAATTCACACCTGAAATGTAATGGATAATAGTCATTTGTAAAAGTTCTTGACTTTTGTTTTAATGTCATTATTAAAGTGATCCTTTTAAAAAATAAGAAATTATTCAACTGTTGCACATGATACGCATAATGATACCCATGATGTTTTTAGTGTACTTCCATTATACTAAAATACAATGGAAATGTAAACACTTGTTTAAATCTACTGCTTAGTACACTGTGTTATAGTAATTTTCAAAGCTCTCATTGATTTGTACATAAAAGTGTAATGTGTATCAATGTCTAGGTGTATAATATTAATTTACCCTGAGGCTGAGCGACGCCATGCGTATACATCTCATCCTCGTCGAAGTGCGCATCGCCGTCGGTGGCGCCCCAATTGCTATTGGGTGAGAATGCATGCGCCAACGTCCCTCCCGGTCCATCAAAAGGCGGGTCGTCTTCCAATTCGGTGTGGGCGCGTTTGCCGAATGTCAACCGGATGTCAGCCTCATCCTCGCTTTCAACTGACCGAAAGGTCAACGGTGTGACATCACTCCAAAGACGAAAAGCGCGTCTGACGTCGTCATCAACCTGCTCAGAAGTGATTGTTGAGGGCAGGCCAGGGTAGTTCGTGATCCTGTTTTAAAACAAAACAAATTAAAACTTGTTATAACACAATTTAAAATTATCAGGAAGTTTACTTTTCGTTATTGTGTCACTCAATTTTAAGTCGGAGCTTAAACATGCCTGTTATTACAAAATAAAATATTATAATGAAGTAGTCATCGTATTTAAAGAGGGCCACACATCCTTTGCCAAATGCAGGTAAGGCAATGTAAATATTTGACCATTATTTTTGCAATCGAGTTACTATTTGGTGTATGAGAAACCACAAAGGTACGTGTAGCCAACCTTACGAAATGTTGAATTTCTAATCAAAGAAGGAAATAAGTGTTCCCGTGAATCACGTAAAGAATGCGATTGGAAATAATCTACAGGTAAAGGGGAAAAACATATTTCCGTTATGATGTAATAACTTCCTCAGTCTACTCTATATACACATGCAAATATTTGCAAAAATTCTAAATGAAAAATATCAAGGCAAAAAAGACAATTTATTGTTTTCTAAATTTATATTCAACCATTTGTTCTGACTCATGTATTGTTGAATATATTTATTTTGTATTTTTCATTTTTTTTATCGCCATAATTATAATAGTATCGTATAAAAGTAATCACCATAAATGAACACATACAGTTAAGAAACCGATAACAAAAACTATGGACCAATGTATTATGCCATACTACTCAAACAAATAATTAAAACATTTAATATGAAACACTTGAAATTTGTTGATTCAATAAAAAAAATGTACAAATAAATAAAATTCACTTAAATATTAGAAACTTACTTGTATGTAAGGTCATTTTTGTCCCACTCATACGGCGGACCTGCAACGATGTACCGTCGCGTCCTCACGGTACCGTTCATCAACGCGTTGGCCCCGGCGATGTCATTCGTAATCTCCGGATCGTTGACGCCACACCGTGGTTTTTCAATTAGCTCTAATGTAGATTCATCTATTGTACCTGTCGGTGATAGACCAGCAAATGTCTGAAGCTTTTTGATTGCTTTTTCGATCGTCTTTGCCGGTATTCCTTCTCCTGTGTCGTCCTTATTAACATTCTTATCTAAGTAACCGTACTTTGCCAGATATTCCTGCAAATATGAAGAACAAAAAAATATTAAATTTTTTGAAATACCATGATTTCTGTCTCGGAATTACTAGCATAAAAAGAGGGAATTGAAGGCTCAAATATGATAATTTTAGTTTTAGAGAAAAAACCACTAGCGTATAAAGGCTCCTTAATTAGTTTTTGAAGAGAAGTTCATAAATTCGTCGGGTGATTAACAATTGATTTAATTTTGCCCAACACCGACGTGTGTATATATATTTATGAGTGGACTCACATATCCTTTAGCTTTGGCAGTGTCTTGAGTCTGTGGCCTTCCCTGCGGAATCTCGTCTTTGGCTGGTCTGCCATTAGCGGCCACTGTACATATCACCAAGACAACGAACAGCCTCAAACTATTATTCATCTCAGACAATTTGTGTGTAAGTTTGATCTAAAAAATCTCAGGTGTGCAACTCTTTTAATACTTCCCTCTCTGTTGTAGGTCACTTAATGATTCAACCAGGTGAACAAGTTGCCGTTTTTATACCTTTTGATGACAATGTTTTTCTACCAAAGTGGGCGGGAACATTTTTTGGTTTTCCTGCGCATTGCGTGCAATCATAGCAACCACTCATTCACCAATGCAATGACTTCTGTAAAAGTAAAGGGGATGGTCGGGGTGACGTCATGTCCTGATCGCACCAATCGGTACTGACTTCCTGGTCTGCGTTGACAACGGCTGTTTTGTTATTCCTAAACGTTTCCTCAATCATAATGTTATTTCGTTGTTAACTAAAAAGGGGCGCAGCGAAGGCATTTTCTTTGGGGTAGGGACAACTGGGTAGGGACAACTGCCACCCAAATCCGCAGCTTATAAACGACTTATAACAAACAACTCGGCAAATCTTCAGTGGACTGGAGTTGGCCAATATTTATATCTGCATTTGTGTGGGAAGTATTGGCTGTAGCCCACGTCAGTTAACTTGAAGGACTGAAGGTCGATGGATGTCCGAAGGAAATATTGACCAAAGGAAATATTTTTTAATTGCCACAGAATGTTACCAGAAGGAATGCATCACGTGAATGTTAAATATTTTATTTTTTAATAAAGACTTGATTTAGATTATTTGATCGTTTTAGGAGGTGGAAGTCGGAAACGCATGGATGTATCAATTACCGATGGTCAAGGGCCAGAGGAACTGACAAAACATCACCAACATATCAAAAATGTTATTTAACAAAGTGACAAATAGTAAATTATGAAAAACGTGTCAGGCCCACGTTGGTGAATTGTCGTTATTACAAGCAAAGACGTTCACAAATATCTTCTGTGGCATATGGGGACAAAATTCCCGTACCCTGGCAAAGATTAGCGGAATCAATCAGATTCAAACAAACAAACAAGCAGTAGTTAATTATAAGTAGGCATCTGGTCTGATCATACTTCTGGTGTCAGAATCAGAAATGCACCTTGCTCGTTACAGGTCTATCATTTATAGTTTTAAAAAATCAGGGGATCATCCCACACCCCTAGCAGATGTGCCAGATCCGATTGTCGCCCCAAATCATATTTGTGACTGGCTCTGAAAAAACCCTAAACTTGGACCCAATTTTCAAAAGTGACCTCCCAAATTTATGTGAAAATTAACAATGTTCCCAACAACATTTGAGGATTTTTCTTTTTCCATCAAAATCTAGAGAAAATTATCTATATGGTGACATGAAAACTGGTCCCTCAAACTAGTCCCTGTGGTCAGTTTTTGACCTTTTCATGGCTGTTACGCATTATGGTAAATGCCGAGAACTTTCGGGTTACATTTTTGGGGGACAATAATGTATATAAAACATACAGTGATGAGTCATAAGTACTTCAAACCATAAACCTGATTTCCTTTTTTTTTAAATGGTTCGATCTGCATACAATACTGCTAGCACGTAAACCATAAGTTGTTTGTTTCGATTGGAGGGTGGGATATCATGTTGACCGCACCAATCTGATGTACGTCAAAAGGTTTAACCTTCTTAGTGTTATTGTGAATGATATGTGGGTCACTCAACCGCATTAAAAACTACTAGTAATGTTGAAAAGGGATTTTGAGATGAATAAAGTTTTTTAATCCCACATGTATCAATCTGGGGAAGGGGCAAGGGGAGGTAGGAACACTCTTAAAGAGTCAAGGTTCAGCCAACAGTGATTTTTAATCAAGATGGTAATATATTAATAAATCAACCCTTCGGCTTAATTGGTCCTCAAATTTTTTTTTTAGACAAGTGGAAAATGTACATTTACAATTCTCACATAATATCCAATGTATAATTGATCTTGGAATTTTGATCTGCCTTCGAATTTTCATTCAGTCTTCATATTTTACTAAAACGAAAACACTTTTGACCTAAATTTTTCAAGGGGGTATTTAATACCATAAACTTAAAAACCAACTAATTTGATGTAAAGTAAATTTGTTTCTCTAAGATTACCTTTTACTGAAAGCATCTATGTCATAACTCTATCATAGGACTAGGAAACTCCAGCATTCAACAGAAAACCCACTCATGCTGTGATATTCCTATTGTTTAATCTTAATACTCTGCTATAATGTTACAGAGGTTGTATAATAGAATAATATAATTCTTTGTATTAAGATATAATAGAAGTTCTGCGGTCCATTGAATCAAACCTCAATTATTCACAGTAAGAGTTATACATAAAGTGTAATGTAGTACCGTAACACAATAGGGTTATTTGTTTGGTCGGTTTACCTATCAATAGTGGCATTGTGTTTCCTTTACGAACGGAACTTTTATTCCTATTGAATCAAAGGTTTTGTATGACAGCAGTCATTGCACGTCGTATACCCAGATATTATATGACTGCAAGTCATCTTTAGTCATCTAAGTTCAATAGTAAATGATACAACACCTTGAATATTAAACATCATAAAATACTGACATTTACCGCGAATTTATTTCACAATTATGCGCGATTTTAAGAAGTGTACATTGTTGAAAGATTTATCATAATATGCTGACTAGAAATTGTATTTTCCAAAGAAATTGCAAGTTGATAGTTTATTCATTCTTGAAAGCCTTTTATGTGTCACTGAAAGAACACAAATGGACACTTTTTTGTCAAGAGAAAACTTCAAACCGTTTTCATGTTAAAACTTGATGTGAAGTTGATGAAGTTATATCAATATTCCCAGTCTGAAGAAGTAAATTTTAAAAAGTGAAAATTATTGCCAAAGAGTACTTTTTCTGATTACATTTCACATTATATGTAATGGATACATATAATCCGAGTGAATTTTCACGATGTCGTTGTTCACGATACAATATTTCACAGGTTGATTGTTTAATGTATAGGCTATGTTGATTCAAAGAGAGTAAACATACTAATTATAGAAGCAGTTTTACCAGCATGGTTCTGCTCATGAAATATGAAACTAAGTATGTTAGGATTTAAGTCTATTTTTGTTGCCTGCGGAACTGCAGCGGAAAAGGTTTATCTGCGGTGAGTAAAACAAACAATTGATTAATAACACGTATATGATTAATAACACGTTTTCGTAATTGACTCAATAACATGTGGCCGGAAGGTACACATTTTGAACTTTCTCCACGGATTGATTTTTGGGTACTTAAAATGAAGTTCTTATAGGCCTATCAGAGGATTTGGTTCAGTAATATTGGCCAGTACAGCCATTGTAATATTTTCTGACATTGTTTTTGAGCGTTGTTTTATATTGCATAACGACCTTTCACTTTAAGGAGAATACATTGTGTGAATTTACCACTTTAACAAATTAATTTCTAAAACCTTACTTGCTGTAAAGTATCAACCATCATGAGAAATGATTCCGTCTGAAAGGCTTTCATCGTAAATGGGGAAAATATTTGTTATGTCAAACAGTTTTTCGTGGTTTTTTTTCCAAAAATATAATGAGCACCAATATTGCGTAATAAAATTGTCACGGGTTAGTTTTTTTATATTTCGCTTGAAACTAGAGGGCTGAAAAATAAATGAATGTACAGAACTTACCGCGGGACTTACTGTTTCGACGGTCAAATATGGATGATTTAAATACTAAATTTTGATCCGTATTTTTAAAAAATTACATTTACCCAGTGTAGGCTATGTTAATTTGAGCCACCTTGAGAAAACGTGACATAGGCCTAGTTGTCAAACGATTTTCGAAATGGGTTTATATCTTGACCTTGTATTTGACAAGGATTTGTTCTGCACATGGAAATATACGTAGAGTTTTATCGCTGGACCGCTGTGTGTGAATTATTGCGAATACGTGAATTTCCGTCGAATTGGTCTCCATTCAAACGGGGGGGCTAGACTAACCCCCTTCGTTACGAAACGAACCACAGGAATCGACTTTCATTGTACGTGTCCATCACAATAGGATACAGTTAAGTTAAGCTACAAGAGATACAAAACAAAAAGTAACAAAGTAAACTGTGTGATCTCATGTGCATAAATACAATTCCCTTAAAATATTTAATTGAAATGCTTGTTACATTTTGGTTTGGTTGTTTTTCCCAGTTGAAAATAGGCCTACGTCAGTTTCCAAATATCCAGGGTTTCCATCGGTGTTTTTTCCGAATTTGTACCGAATGAATTAAACACCAAGTCATTGGTAAAACCGGTATAGAGAGTAAAGGTGAAGGCACTCAAATCCTGGGCATGATTGGGGTTGTTCTTAAACCCCCACGACCCCTCGACCCCCACGACGTACGCGCGCTCAGAATCATATCGTATCCCAAATCGGAACCTGTGTTCGAATACGGCCCCAATTAGAATGCCCGCTGCACTCCCGTACTACTGAACGTGAACAAACGGAGCTCCGGAGGATCGAATGGACAGCAAGAGTCACATATTCTGTGACATAATTATTCTTCAATAACTATGTTTTGCTAAAATGTTGACAGACAAAATAGTTGGGATTTTTTTCCACGTCCATCAAGTAAAATGTACATTCGGGGCTGTGCGCGCATGCCAGTTTGTGATGTAATGCTTATTGACCAATCAGGATGCCGGAAAGCCACGCGGCTGTCTTGGAAGCGATATCCTTCTACGACCATAATGAGTTGCAGGAAGAACGTTGCCAAAAACTGCGCCCTCACCCAACTAGCAAAAATCCGACATAAGTATGCAATTTCTTTGATAGAATATGAAATTATCTACTCGGGAATGGTATAATTTGGCTTGTGGCAGCATTATAAATTCGTTGATTTCGCGACGACAGGTCGTCATGCAGCAAACGGCGCAACAGGCTAGCGAGCTAGCCATTTTCGAACTCGGGCCGTAAACAGGTTCCCATTTGGGATACAATTTGATTCTGGCGCAGGCCGGCCAGCCATGCGACATGCTTGCGCATGGGCATTGCGAAATACATACATGCATTCGTACTGCACTGGTGGTAGTGAATTCCGCGAGTATGTGTGCTTCGTTTATGAGCGTATGTCGTGGGGGTCGAGGGGGTTTAAGAACAACCCGCATGATTGTACGGTACGTGTACACTTGGTTGCTACTCGCATGATGGTAAACCTAATATTTGAGTAATCTTAAAGGGAAAGTACAGCATTGATAATAACCAAATTGTTACATTAACCCTAACCACCCCAAATCCTGCAAAATCGTCCAAGGGGTATTTTTTGGGGAAAAATTCAACACTGTTGGAAACTGGTACTTTCACCTCTTCAAATGGGACAAAATTACTACCTGGCAAGAAGTACAGGCCATAAGTACTGAATATGAAAGATCAACGAAAATGCATAGTGCATTTTGAAGATATGGGCATGTTTCCAAAAGTGCAATGATGGATTTTGGAGGATTCAGGAAGGTTCCTAGCCAGAATACCTAGGGGGTTATGTATAACCCTGAATGTTTACTTGGTTTATCATTTTGAGAAATTGTTCCATCTGATATGCTTTTATCTTAGAGAGAAAAAAAGAATTGTTATATTGGTAATTTTATCAAGCATGATCAATGTTGTATACATATTCTATGAAACTTGATTTTGAGATAAGGTAAATCGTACTTTATAAATAATATTTAGGCCTATCTCGCGGGTGGGCCTCAGATTGCTGTAAAGGGGGTAATTTAACTTTAAAAACAGCACACAAAACAATTGAAGATAGTTGCTTTACTCTCATGTAAAGGAATAACTGAAAAAACATGTTTATTTTCCAGAGAAATGAAACACCGTATACCTGAATTCCTGGAATTATAATAAGACCACAATTCCAAATGGGAAATAATTTAATTGCAGTGCGCACGTAGGCAAGTCATGATCCAATGAAGTGGAGACTTGTTACTTAATCAATATAAAATGTGGACACAATTAGGTTGTTTTCAGTCGCAGGTTTGCAGCTGTTTTCAATTTCAGAAAACAGATTTCCAGTCAAAGAAAGAAAGGAACCACAGTCAAGTGCCAAGAGGCAATGCCCGCTTGGCTGAGACCTTATTTATTTAACCCAAAATTAAGTGCGATCCCAACCATCATGGAACTTGCTCGTTTTAAACACTGTTGGTGCTATCGGTTTAATCAAGAAATAAATTCCAAAATTAATTTTGTCATTCAAAGACGGAAATTCCACATTGGAATGAATACGAATAGAGATACTATTTGTTGGTTAACGAGACAAGAAGCTGACACTTGAGTATGGATGCATTTACAGACATTAAATTTGAGTGTATTGGCTATAGTTTAAAGGGCAGTGTATTATCTTTGGCATTCTTAATAAGTTTTTCATAAAACTTTCTTGGTGTAAATTAGATGACCGTTTCAAACATCCATTGAGATCTTTTATAAGATCTGACATAATCGTTTATATAAGAAATGACATATTATTCCCCAAGATACACTCGCTGGCCATAAGTATTGCAACATTGAAATTCACACCAAAGTTCAGTTTGGAGAATTGTGTTACAACAATTTATTTTATTTTATTTACACTACTTAAGACTTCTTGAAAGTGCCTGTGTTTTGAAGTCAATGTTCTTTTATACTGTTCTTGCTCGGAAACAAAGTCCTTTAATACTTTGTAGGGTAACCACGTGACCTGATAATTGCGGCCGTCCGTCTAGGCAATGTCTCGTACAAATTCATGTTGCAATACTTTTGGCCAGTGAGTGTATAACCCATGTGATGTCAGAATTTTGATGCACTGTACTAAAAAATATCACGTTATAATGAATACAAAGTTCCTGTCATGCCGATCGCAATTTCTGAATGCATTGACGCTGTTTTCTCAGCAACGACAAAACGTAATGAGCTGACATTTTCACAGTTTAGCCGTTTTATATATTCAAAGAATTGTGACATCAAAATGAAAGTAGCCAATGGAATTTGTTTGAAATTCTCTTCTGAAAACAGTGAAGGTTGGCCGAGTTATCAAGAGAAATGCAAATATTACTGGTGAATCCAGGAGGGCCTAGGGGCACACTTACTCCCATTTTGATCGCAATGCATGCAATTACTGTGCGCCCTCTTGTTTTGGCAACGTGAATGATGTATTAAGAATGGCGGTATTCGAGGGCATTATGAATTCATCGAGAACATTGCAATTTATGTTTAAATTAAATTTTTTCGGGGCCATAGGCGCTTCATTGATGCATACCTGTTATTCTAGTTAACATTCCCTTTTTCTTTGAAATGATATTGGTTCCTCAATAGTGAATTCTAACTCTGAATAGCATCAGTGGCGTTCCTTTTACAATAGACGGTTTATTCTCAATGACTTGTGGTTGTAGGCCTAATATATCAAACAAGGAAATACATTGATACAAACAGAAGAGATACCAACGCGAAGCCTGAAGCATTTAGCCTTAGTGATTTTATAGCATAGGCCTATTCCGTTTTCCTTGAATAAATAAATATGTTGAAAAAAATCAACAATAATGACATGAACTTTTTTTGAAGGAAATTGTCTAATTTCCGATGGATTACTCTTAGCTGGTATATGGTATGCTTATAACTGGCGCCGTCAGTAGGAACTCCGTCAGCAAACACCTGTTCGCTACCGGTAATATGCAGATGTTGGTGTTACTTGACAAATAAACAGTTTATATTTCGTCAATGAAAGAAGAGGATATAGACATACTGGCTCAGAGAGAGTAACGATGTGACAATTTAATGGTTTAGTGGGCCATAAGTTACAAGGACAAATATATGCTGCAACAACTTATGGTTATTACTTTTGTTTAACCTATATTTTAATAAATACTTTTTTCCTTGAATACGTTTCTCCTTGAACGTTTCTCCTTGATTATACTTGAATAGTATGATTTTTTAATTTTATTACTGTATGTTTATGTAATCACAATCTTTTTTGGGGGTTATTTTTCCAGAACCTTTGATTTGGGGGCAAAATCATACCTAATGAAAATCAATAAACTTTAAATGTTCGTCCCAATTTGGTTAGTAAACTGGGGGAGTTGAAGGGGCAATATCGTCACGATCGACAGGGCATGGAATCGGAGTGCTTGTTTTATTAACTAGGTGACTGAAAATAATACCTCACATGATAAGGTCATGTTACAATTGCTGCTGCATAAATGAGCCAGTAATCATTTTCGGTCACTGTGTTCATCTTAAACTAGGACATCGATTCCATGCCCTGTTGAAAGTCTGCTCTGATCGTGACGATACTGTCCCTTTAAATACTACATCCAGTATGATATTCATACGAGACAACTCGCCCGCTATAAACACAACAGCAGATAACGTAGTTGATACCATTGGTGTTATCGTATTTTATACTCCAGTTGTTTGCAGGTTAAAGGGCATGGAATCGGTGCCCTGGTTTAAGATGAACACATAACAGTGACTGAAAATTACTGGCTCATTTATGCAGCAGCAACGGTAATATGACCTTATCCGGGTGGGGTATTATTTTCATCCACCGAGTTAATCTAAAACTATAGCACTCCGATTCCATGCCCTGTTGATGGTGACGATACTGTCCCTTTAAGTTGCTGAGAATAATTGGAAAAACACAAACTCGGTGTTATAGTGAACTATTCTTGAGCTGTCAATCTTACTAGCTAAAGCGATATACAGTTATATTTTTGAATAAATTCATCGAAACTGTTAAAGGGAACAGTATCAACACAATCAACAGTGTGGAATCAGTGTGCTAGTTTTAGATTAACTGCCATAATGACTACCATAATACCCCACATGATAAGGTCATTGCTGTTGCATAAATGAGCCGGTAACTTTCAGTCACTGTGCTCATCTTAAACTAGGACACCGATTCCATGCCCTGTTGAAAGTAGATCTGCTCTGATCCTGTCGATATTTATGTATTCCTTTAATAATTTTTCGAAAATGTATATATTTGAAGGGAAACAACTTACGGGATGAAAACAAGTGGTAACACATTGTTTGCCCCAGCAACAATTTAATACTATGAATTATTGGATAGTTTGTTTACCTTCCGCAACGGGAACACAACAGTACTAGTGTACCATACCGTGGGAATGAATACACAGAGTCAGACGCTAAAAATGCCAAACATAGCATAATAGACAATGCGTCTTTAACAATGACTTGTTGACTCATACATTTGACTTTCAAATAGCGTGGGTGGATAGTAAGGGAAGGTATTTCCCAGTTTGTGTTTACAAAATAGTATGTCATGTTTGGTTGCGACATGGGAACTGTGATTCGTGCAAGTCCGTAACCTGTTGAAAAATGGGGTAGGGGAACCGATAGTAAGCCATCAAATTATAATTAAACTGCTTATCCGCGCCGTGCATGACCCATTGAGGTCCCACTTTACACAAACAGTAGCTATCGATTAGCATATCGCTGGTAAGCTCGCACAATAAATTGACTCCAGTTACATATTCAAGTACACTACTCAAAACAATTTAGGGAACAAAACAATTTAGGGAACACCGGATTTACTGCAAGAGGTGGTCACACCCGTTATTGGAATGTTCCATGAACCGGGATTTTCATTTGCAACCCCCTCTCTCTTTCAGTAGTCATGCCATGAAATGTGTAATCACTACATGCATCCTTTATCATGAGATTATTCCCGTGTTCCCTAAATTGTTTTGTTCCCTAAATTATTTTGAGTAGTATATAAACGGTTGTACTGGGGCAGATTTGTGGCTGAAAATGGGACTTCGTATATATAATGGACACTTGGGATTTGTACTTACACATAATTGCCCTGTACTCGGTGACCAGATGAATTTTCCTTCATCATTGTAATGATAATTTTACATTGATATATATTATATGCCTATTGCCTTTTCGATTTCATAAAGATTGAGTTGACGTACAAAGCGGGGATGGGATCTGGGGTTGGGGTTGGGTTTGGGGCTGTATGGGGACGGGGGTTGGGGACGGGAGCTGGGGACGGGGACGGGAGCTGGGGACGGGGACGGGAGCTGGGGTGGGGAGCTGAGGTGGGGGTCGTTTGCATTTGTTAGTTTTGTCATCAAATAAAAGGTGATTGATTTAACGGTTATTGAAAAAGGTTAGTGAAAAGTATGTTATGAATGAACGTTTTTCAAAAGCATTTGTATAGGGTTTTGCTGTCAAACACTGGCGCGAAATCTCTAGATGATTTAGCGGCTCCCAATCCCAATAAGTCCCCCTCCCGCCCCGGCACACACCCCGGCACACACCCCTTAATCTGAAATCTTCGAGTTTTTACTTAGGAATGTACTTCTCAGTTGTAACAAACATTGTGCACATGACACATGTCAATAACTATTTAGCCCTAAAAATAAATCATTTTGCCTACAATGGCTTTCATATTTTAAGAACACCAGCATGCTATTATGCACAGTCAACGGAAATAATTGTTAAAAGTAGGTTGGGTGTATTTTGTTTGTGTAAGAGATGTGGTCACGGTTTCGAATATTTTTCTGTTAACTGACACTGTGTTAGAATAAAAATAGTTTAATCCAGTCTGCGGTTTCCAATCACAAAGTGTACAGGTAATTGTTTGATAACTAATTGACGTTTGACGTAAACAGGTTATTTTTCATGCCAGTAAATATTTTTGACACTAAGTGTACCCCCATTGTGATGAAGCCAAACTCTTCAAAACAAAATAATGTAAATACTTATTGCGTGAGAAAACAACATTTTTCTTACAATACTGTAATAAATATTTTGGACGTACAGCAAAATGCCCATCTGTGTAAAAGGAAAGTGGAAGTTCTTATATGGATAGATATGTGAAATGAATGGGGAAATCAACAAAATGTTCAGCATAAAAATGTTCCTTTATTATCATTGACATATTTTCGTGGGAATGATGGTATGACCAGGAATTAGATGAAAGCGAAACAAATATTACGGCATAAAATATCTCCTTCCTTAATTCAGAGTGCCGGCTTGCTGTTCTTTTGGCGTGGGAAAATTTAAGAAAAAGTCCTCGAACAAAATCAAGTTCAGACAAAACTGGCATCGGAAACAGACAAAATTGACAACCATATATACAGAGAACCATAAAGGGAAGGTACAACATTGGAAATGTTGGCAGAACTGCTTCTATGAGTATGCTTACTCTCTTTGAATCAAGATATACATTACAGGGAAGGTACAACATTGGTAATGTTGGCAAAACTGCTTCTATGAGCATGCTTACTCTCTTCGAATCAAGATATACATTGAAGGGAAGGTACAACATTGGTAATGTTGGCAAAACTGCTTCTATGAGTATGCTTACTCTCTTTGAATCAAGACAACAGTAAACAACCAACCTGTTATGTGATGGGAAGTGTCAGCTTATTAAAAGTTTGTGTCATTAACGAGGAAAATGCATTCAGATTTGTCATACTTATAGTTATGTGAAATTCGGGAAACTTTATTTCCGATAAACGGTATTGCTATAATGTTTACTTTTCTTAAAAATGACAGCACCTCAGAAAAAAAATTATTGGAAAGATTGAAACCATTTTGAGCTTTACACTAAGTAAGCTTTATATTAAAATTCCATCATTTGATTATTTTAGATTTACCAATTCTAACCTATCTTTAAGTCAAGTATTTGTCAAAATGGTTCGATATTTTCAGTCCATTTGTATGACAGCGTACGATCCGAGGCTACACACTATCAAACAAACGGAACTAGTGGAACAAAATCAAGGGTCCGACCTAAGGTTGCAAAAAGGGGACGCATGGGGAGAATGTCATTCTGTATTACCGGTATTTCTAGAATAGCGATGGATGCAGTATAATATTGCTAACAATTAGGTTTTCGTGGTTTCCCAAGTACAGTCACTTCAGCTACGAAATATCACTCTACTTATAGGTTTACAGATTTAAATCCTGTTTTTATCATTCAATACTATGAACATTGAAAAAGTATTTAAACTTGATAAACCAAAATTTATATTTGGAGGTTTAGAGCAAATGAAATTACAGTTTCCTGAGAATGGAATAAGCGTCTGCGCTAGAGGGCGCTATTTCATATTACCGTCAATTTTTTATGTTGGCAAACGTAAGTATATGCCTACATACTTTAAGTTCATATCTTTTATGAAATATGAAGATAGTTGCAGTTCACCACCTTTCTTAACATCTGAGCACTTAATGCAAGAACTTGAGTGAAAATGAAGGTATGACTCATTTATATGCACACATTACACTGATGAAAGACGTTTGATCTGAATATGTAGCACATGTATGGCTTTACAAATCAAACCGAGGCTATAAATGTTTAAACAATAGATGAGGTGTACATGTTGTGTATTCGTTTCTTCAACAAGTGTAAATATTCATTAATAGGCCTATTGTCTGACTCAACATTGTTCAATTTACGGAGACATTTCAACGCAAAGTATGAAACATTTCGAGATCTAAAAAAATATCTTTAGCCGCACGGTACGAATACCTTAGGCAGACGGGACAATTATTATACATTTTATTTTAATAATTATGTCATCTTTAAAGAGGGTTGTCTAGGCAAAGCTATCCATAAGAACCCTCAATAAGTTACGCTGCGGCCATCTTTGTATGGTTCATTGAACTCAAGTACGATCAGAATTATGTAATGATCTCAAAATGAACCAGACCATTTCCCTTCCAGCCTTACACATTAGATTTGTGTGGAAGAAAAGCAAGATGGCTGCATGTACCGTGATAAATATCTGTCAACGTAAAGTGTCTTCTATTTTGAACATTTCTTTATTACGTAATATCTGTGTAGATTTATGAGGGAGTTCCACATGAAGAGAAGCCATGCATGCAATGTCTTGCAATGTCGACCTGTCTCACAGTCATTAATCGAGAGCTGTCGGCAGCAGGCTGCAGCTGCGGAAAGCAAGGCCTATGGTTTACATTGAGAAGGTGAATGGCACAGGTAGGCCTATATAAAGAACAACTTTCTGTAAAAATTGTGTTTGCAATTGCTTTCTTGTGGGCACGTAATTCTTTAGCAATTTCTCCTCATGGAAAGAGAGCAGTTTACCGCAGTTGGGCACCCAAGAGGCCGGGAAGGGCTTGTGTTTGATGGCCCCGCCCTCTAGGGAGAAATCTGGTATACCGCCACCACATTTAGTTCAGCATACAACAAAAATATGACCAATGAAATCTCACATGATGTGCTCAAATTCATTGCACAAAATCTCCCTTGGTTACATTTTGCTCTTTAGTGATTAACAAAAAATATTTGTACAGGAAATTTAATGAATAAGATTAGAGGTAGGGTGGTTTGGGGAATCATCTTTGCCTATAATAATATCGCTTTACAGACATTTTGTATGAGTAGACTGTTTTGGCAATAGAGGGCGCTATAACGTATAGCCAAGCCTCTAACTGCAACTACATTGTTTTTCAATATAGTGCCTGTTACCTCTTGACGTTGAAGGTGCAAGTTGGAGCCGCATCTTAATTTTAAGGTGAGGGGCACTGCCAAAAATGCTAGAAAGTTGATACTGACTTTTCACAGTGCTATATTTCTCCCATAGGTGGTTCTTATATGCCCCAGCCGTGAAATCGGTTGTTGTACAGTCTAGAATTGATAAAGATCGCTTCTCCATATGCATTTGTTTTCTAAAAATGAATTATTTTTTATTTATCTTTCCTCGTATAAAAACCTACACAGTCTCGAGTTACTATTATACAGAAAGGCTTTGCTTCTAAATTAATTTTGCAAAAATATGACGTTTTGAGGACACATTTTACATTGGCATACATGAAATGCGATCATGTTAACCATTAGACTACTAAGCCATTCGAAAACTTCATTGAATATATTATACAAGTACATATTAAAACAACTTGTAGTTCTATATTAGGTAATGGCAATTATGGACTGCGTACAACAATTCGTGCCCAGACCCCCCCCCCCCCCCCCCACACACACACCTGATTTGATTCATACATTAGTGTTGGACGGTTTATTCTTCTTTCTTTTTTTATGGTTCGTTATTGTTGTTGTTTATTTAAAAACAGATTAAAAAATTACTAATTCATTTGATTCCATTTGACTATGGAGCAAAACATTGGTTAGAACAGCTGTTATGACGCCCTCACGTGACGATTAATGTCAAGGTTGTTTTGAGAGTGACTGATGTGCCAGAAATGTCAATCAAAAGTAGCTTAAGCAGTCCAAAAAGATGATGAACAGGTGGCTCAATCCTGAACATAATGTTTCCTCTATTCTTGGACTTAACTCTCGGCGAGATGTTTGATAATAGTTGTTTACTCGGGCCGTTTAATGACCAGATTAAGTTCCAATTTAGTCAGGTGTGATATTTAACCATCTCCCGTAATGGGTTCTGACATCGGCCCATTTGATGGGGGTAAGCGCCTCTGTGCACGCTCCCCACAAACCTTGGGCTCCAGGCTGGTACTTTGGGTTTCCTGTTAGAATTCTATCTTTGCCTTGCGGAAAAACAAAATAAATGTCTGGATTTTCGTTTTGACCCATTCACAATTCATTTCCCACTTTGATGTGATTTACTCATTGAACTGTAAATCTTTGATTATATGGGTTGATTAGTTGATTTCAAAGACTGACGATTATCAAGTTCAGCGACATCTTGCACAGACCACAGGTGATTTAAGATACAGACATTTCAAGCATCCTTCCGTGGGGCGTATCCAGATATTTGTTCATGGAGAAACGGGTCAGTCACAAACGGAAAACAGCAGATTACTACTGAGCAAGAAGACAGGCGGGGTTGCTAGCACATCATACTCGAGCCTGTGAAAATATAGGGATTTGAAACTTGTGGTAAACAGGGATAATTGTTTTGATTCTGGAGAAGCAAAAAAGGAAGTCCTCTCCCTCCCCCACAGTTGCACCCTTTATTTCAAATCTGTCAATGAATCCCTTTCGAAACTGCGGAAGGATGAAGCTCATTAATTTTCTGCTTCTTAAACCTTATTATTGTCACCAAATGTTGACATGAATTAAAACAAGTACGTCACAGGGTCAAATGATAAAATTGGAGCTTGTGATTGGTTGCCGATCAACTATAAATAATTATTCAACCTTCTACCCCACAAAAATAGATGTGTAATTCAGTGGTATGTGTTTAACATTCTCCCCGAAAGGATAAAGGATAAATCTGTTTATTAAAAGGAACGAATTTGTTCGTCTAAAAACAGCAAACTTTTGGAAATAGTCTTAAGTGGTAAATCCTTTTCATGGGGACATTAATGTCAATAATCTAATACTATAGGCCTAGATCTTCATCACACTGCAGCTATCTTTGTCATATTCCCTGCATACACATTGACAATGATAGTACTAATTCTCATTTTATAAAAAGGTGCCAGACTATTTTTCCTTCCAGCCTCGGTTTGGTTACATTGATTTGAATGGAGGAAAAACAAGATAGCTGCACTGTGATGAAGGTCTATGATCAAATTTAATCATTATGAACGGTATATGCCGATTTTGGTTCGTGTCATCAATTTGCTAATGGCCTGTTACCTAGGCCACCTTGTTTGTTTTGCGTGCAAACGCCATTACAAATATCGGTAACCCTTGACATTCGCGTGCAAGTTACGAAGATATCAGAAAGTCAACAGAGGCGGAAACAGTTTTCAAATAAGGAGCCATCATGTTAAATCATGTATAGGATAGGGCGTGACCGAAGAGGCACTCTGTAGGCTAAGTTACCACGGGGTTCAGAATTGCATATATTTTCATATATTGTATTTAATTTTCAGTAATTTGAATTATAAATAATAAACAGTTTTGTCAGTAAATACATCTGCACTTTCTAAGAATCAGTAGTTTGGATAAAAACTAGCTTGTGAAAGTTTCGCTTAAAAATGAATCCCTAATTTGACGGTAAAAAAGTGATTTAAATGTTGAATTGCTATTTGTCTGGGGTGAAGGAAGTTATAAGCTTTCATTGAACGAAAAAAATCCGTCAAGTATTAGTGCCATTAATATAAAAACTCAAATTAATAAAAGGTGGGACTCTGCGTTTGAATCCTCAGGTTGCACGTGACTACACAATTGATTGTATGTAACGGGCCCAGGGCGCGGCTGTTAAACAGAATCAAGCGTGTTTGAAATATCGCTTTTATTTAGTTTCCGATATTTAATTTTTTTTAGTTTTTTTCGTTTCAATGATTTCGTGGGTCATCTTAGCTAAACAATGGAGATATGTCTTTAATTTAGTGAAAATGCTTTTCAAGTTGGGTCCTGCTCCCAACTGCCCCGTCGTCCCCCAACCGCCTCGCCCCCTCCCCCATCGTAACTATTGTACATAAACACGTTTTTGTTTCCTCGCATTTGCAGCCAATCACAACCAGCGGCCATCTTCTCATTTGCATAACCTACGCTGGAAGTTCATAATGAAGGGCTTACCGAACGATTGTCTGCAAACACCTAATGTGTGTCCCACTTCCCATCAGGTACCTATGTGTACCCCTTCCCATCAGGCACCTATGTGTACCCATGGTTTTTACAAGTTGGTGTTAATGTGGGTGGCATTTTGGTCCTAGTGTGTATAATATACACGAGGTGGCCAACGGGATCTCGGGTGTACCGTCTTGATGACATCTTGGCCAAGGCTGTGGATGGGACATTCGGATATTGTGTACCACTGCACGGTGTGTCATTCTTCGCGCTGCCCCACACGAGGTCTAAGCAGCAGTTGACTACATCCTGGAGGTAAGTCAACTTTCTTTTTACCCAGTTTCTGTGTTTTGCACTGAATGGCAGTACTATACCACCGTGGTCTCCAGAACCAGCATTAACAATATTCCTCATCCATAGAGTTGTATTGAGTAACTCTGAATAACGACTGATTTCAAATTCATTTGATGCATATTTAATAAATAAAAGACTGATGACTCATATGTCTGATGACTCATATAATGAAACTTTCAATGTTCGTATCAATGAACCTATTTCAACGAAGCCCTGGAAAATAAAACAATATACCGCGTAAAACCCTGACATTCACCCAACGGAAATCGCGCATTCAATTGTATTCCCACGGATGTCATTTAACATTTCCGCCGATGATTTTACTCACTTCTCATGTACTGAAGTAATCTATTAATAATAATAATAATAATAATGTGTGGATTTATATAGCGCACGTATCCACCAACTAAGTGGTGCTCAAGGCGCATTATATTATTATCCCTGCTCATAAGGCTCATAAGGCTCATAAATCATTCCTGAAACCATCTCAGCTCCCTGGGGAGTATACAGCTCAATTGCTGCCATTTCTAGCGCATATAGAGCAAACCAACTCTGCCTTCACAGATACCCATTTAACCCCTGGGTTGAGAGAAGCAATTATGATTAAGTACTTGACGGAGCACCAACAGATGAAATTTAATCGGATCAGTTAGCACTATAGCATATCGATTTCATTTATTCAATAACGGATGAAGATTAAACCTCGCGAACATTAACATCCTTTGAATTGAAATGAACTTTTATGGAAGAATGTGTCACATAGAAATGTACTACTTTTCTGTGCATTTTCATGAAATCATTTAGTTAAAGCCATTACACTACTGGTAATTGCATGAACAAGAACTAGATATTTACTTACACCATGTTTACCTTCCTCTATGCTTATACTTTGAAGACGTTTGCATACTTTTAAAAGTATCTGTCACTTGTATAGGCATATCTGGAATTTTTTGAACAAAGTATTAAAATGTATTATATTTTTACTGTAACAGAATTTAAATATGATGGCATGGCGGATCAAAATTCCACAAATAATTTAACATTTCTCAGAAATGTGTAGACCAATGAAGCTAAAACTTCCATGCAACCATACTTAGGCCTACTTGATCTTCTACTTGATTTTTCAACCCTAACAACCCGAACCTCATCAAATATTAAACAGCTGGTTGTGTTGTATTTTGACGGACTCAGGAAGTTCTTAGCCAAAACCATTAGGGGGGTTAGGTTAACGACGCAAAGTTATAACTATAAGTTGAAACTTTCACAGGTTGGTTGTTTAAAGACCTTAATCCAAAGCAGTTTTGCCAACATGTACCTTCCCGTTAAAATCACATAATCAGTGTTAGCTTGACGGCTATATATGTTTTTCCTAAATATGCAAAGCGGATAATTGACCTGCTAACGGTACCATAACACTGCAGACGGTTGGGTTGAGCTGTTGGATGTGGCCGGTAATTACTTAATTTCCCAATTTATCCTCGGGTTGTTGAATGTTTTATTAAATTTTCTTGTTATATCTTTGTAAAAGCTGGACAACTAGGCCTGCACTAAACTTAGGAAATTGTGTATCGCATCAGTGCAGACCATTTGAACGGAAGTGACCCTTGTCAGATCACAAGGTTAAATTT
This sequence comes from Zoroaster sp. YZ-2022, assembly GCA_029582265.1. NCBI lineage: Eukaryota > Metazoa > Echinodermata > Asteroidea > Forcipulatida > Zoroasteridae > Zoroaster > Zoroaster sp. YZ-2022. The sequence continues at coordinate 922,068 of CM055819.1, forward strand.
GGAACCCGGGGATCTTATTGATATGAAAGGGGGATGCTAGTTAGACGGTTAGGACCTAAGGGGAATAGTAAGGGGGTATAAATTATGTATCAATCATGCATAATGATATAGGGCTACTGTTGGATGTCTGTGATTTCATGCGAAATAGAGCTCATTGTTGTTGCAAATATTGAGGAATATGGGACTTGTTCCTGCCTCTACAAACCTGCTTTTTATTTCATTTTGGTCGTTATACACTATATACTTCACAAATTGCGAAAATGTATTTAAAAATGGTATATGTAACTAAAATGGCGTTGGACACAGAAAAATGTATAAATGTTACATGTCACGGTCATGGTCACAATCTCTTTCAAACATTGATAATCCAACGCGTCGTATTACTGAGCGATAATAACGAATCTGTTAAAACCACTGAAAGTGGTATTGATGAATCCCTAATTCAGACGAACATAGATAGGTTATCTATGATGAACCTAAGCAAGCGATTCTCTGTTCGGGAAGTACGCATTTCCGAGATAAATTTTAAGCTAGTATACACGTTTGGTAAAATGTCTGTTAATTCATCAAATCTTTAAAAGAACCAAGAGAGATGTATAAAAACCAACAACCTCCTAAAGGTTTTAGCTTATTTCATTGTGTCTTCAACAGGAAAATATTGAAAATTCGGCTCTTTCTTTACGTTGAATAGTACATCTTCAGAAGGCGAATATTCATAATATCTCAGGATGAGTGTTATCTGTACAAGTAAATGTTTTGATAATAATTCAGTAATTTTGTAATCGTATATAGGCCTGTAACATTCCTTTAAAAGGAATGTACAACATTAGTAATATTAGCAACCCTATCCCAATACACTGAGGACCCCTCCATCCTCACCCACCCTTTCCTTACACCAAGATGACCATTCCGTCCTCGCCCATTCCGTCCTCGCCCATTCCGCCCATTTTCCTTACACCAAGATGACCACTCCGTCCTCACCCACCCCGTCCTCACCCACCCCGTCCTCACCCACCCCGTCCTCACCCACCCCGTCCTCACCCAACCCTTTCTTTACACCAAGATGACCACTCCGTCCTCACCCACCCCTTTCTTTACACCAAGATGACCACTCCGTCCTCACCCACCCCACCACCCTTTCCTTACACCAAGATGACCACTCACCCACCCCTTTCCTTACACCAAGATGACCACTCCGTCCCAGCTCCACCCCAAATGCCCACCCTCTGGGGACCAGTGCATCCTGACTGTGTTTACGAAAACGCCCCATCCCCAATTTGTTGATTAAAGATACATAAGCGCCTCTGTTGAAGAAGTAAATGCCTTGGTTGCTTGAGTATAAGACCACACAGGTGACCGTGTTATTATTTATGGTATGTAAGTACAAAGGCGAAGACCCCTCTAGGTTAACCAAATATACAGCGAGAACGATCAAAGCACAAGTTGGCTTTCTAATGGATGGATGTCCCTACGCTCTTTGGCGTTACAAGTGGTCACCTTCGACAAGATGAATTAAATGTAAATGTTACGACGGAAGGTGTAATTTTTAGACCCTCTAGAGAGATCGTTTCGCTGAGGGTCTGGGAGTTTTAATGTATGTCAGACCATAGAGCAAGGACAAGACCATGGTCTCTTTATCATCTCGAATGGACCCGCAAGATAACAGTACTGTAGACAGGTATATACGTGTTTGTCTATCCGCTCCATGCATATACGTGTTTGTCTATCCGCTCCATGCATGACCTCCTGTGGAGCCTCGCAGCTGTCGATTGCAGGTTAGCGTGCCCAGTGACTCCATTCATATTCAAGTTTACGGTAACATTTTGTGCTGAATTCAGTGGGATTTTTACACCCTCAATGGCATACCCCAGGTTCGAGAGGCGTTGTTACAATAAGTTTTATGATTATACTTTAATGACTGGAACAATAGATTCTGCTTATAATCGGAAAGCAAATTATAATAGGCCCTACCATACAATATTTCTATCATAATAAAAAAAACTTAAAATTAAAAAACTTTTAAGAGACCACACTTAAGAATGACCAAGATTTAGCTCAAATTTATCGTGAAATCTGACAGCTGGCAGATACTTGAAGTCGCATATTAATTTAAGCTAAGTACTTAGCCTCTTGGTTGATGATCTTGATGCTGTTGTTATTGGATTTTTTTTTTTTTTTTTTTTTTTTTTGGGGGGGGTAGTTTCTTCTTTTCCACCTTTTTTGGCGATGTTGCCTGTAGTCGGTCCTTTTCCAGGTATGCCACTTGGTGAAACAAATGGGATTACTACATAATTGCATTCATTTATTGGTTGCGATTGTTATCAGCGGATATCAATAGGCCTATCATCATAGTTATATGATTCTGAACAAGAAGTTAATCTTATGGGCGGATACAGGATGCTAAAAAGGGCACACTGCCGAAATTGAAGAATGCCTCTAAGACGTATGGTTCATTTACCAGACCCTGAATCCAATACCCGAAGACAGTAACTTGTAATTGCATTCGATCCTAGAACGAATAACCTACTTGTATTCGGATTCGTTCTTCAATACATTCCAGTGTATTTCAAAAGAGAAATTGTATTCGTATCTGTATACGTATCCGAATACATTATAATTGAAAACATTTCAATGTATTCGACACGGGTCTGATATTTACATGCATGGTGATTCAACTGGATTTTCAAAAAAATGTCTTTTTGATCCAGATATATTTTTAAACACTTTTCTCATGAGCTGAAACTGAAAAGTGTTATCATTATCTAAGTTGTATTTCCCTTTAGTTGTAGACGGCGAACATTCTCAAAATGTTAACGCAATCACTCCAGATCTCAAGGGATTTCAAGTTGTAAACCCAATAAGCGGAAATTATGTTAGCTTTACTGCCGTGGTTGTCGGGCAATTCACCCGGTGAAACTCCCCTATTGATGATGTGCATTAATTCCAGTTGGATCCTATATAGGGAAGTGACACGTTATTCATAACAAAATAACATGACTAGAACGTTAATGGCCACATACTCCCCCGTGAGTTCTCCCTTGGTAGTATATCCAGCTTGATTGATTGGCTGATAAGTACTTGTAGATACCACGTGACCTGTGTCATGAGGACCCACACCGATAATGACCGATCAGTTAGACAATTTTTAGGACATGTTATTAGCTGGTTTCCATGGACTCCATATCTTAAAAGAATAAAAACTGATATAGTCTTCCCATTTTATATTGATCAAGGCCGCTAGAGAGATGTTTAATAATTCGTTGCAACAGCTACTAGGGTACTGGTGCAATGGGTTGAAACTGGAATCAGAGGGTTGCAGTGGGTTGGAACAGGTGTCAGAGGGTTGAAGTGGGTTGGAACGGATTCCAGTTCAGAGGGGTTGAAGTGGGTTGTGATGGGCACACGAGGGAAGCAATATGTACTTTCAGTAAGGTAACATTGGGTAATACAGGGGTTCCAATGAGCTTCAACGGGTACTCGATCATACCCCAGTACCGACAGCGCCCTCAAAAAAGTAGAAAAATAATATAAATATTACGGAAAATGCTCCGATTGCAACCTTCAAGTGGGCCAGGACCCCATAACATACTGGTCTCACCCTCACAGTGACCCCGGAACATACAGGTCTCACCATCACAGTGACCCCATAACATACTGGTCTCACCCTTACAGTGACCCCGTAACATACTGGTCTCACCCTCACAGTGACCCCGTAACATACTGGTCTCACCCTCACAGTGACCCCGTAACATACTGGTCTCGCCCTCACAGTGACCCCGTAACATACTGGTCTCACCCTCACAGTGACCCCGTAACATACTGGTCTCACCCTCACAGTGACCCCGTAACATACTGGTCTCACCATCACAGTGACCCCATAACATACTGGTCTCACCCTCACAGTGATTCACACAGACACCACGCCACCTTTCTTCACCCCGCCTTACAAAATCAAGGTCATTGACCTTCTTGTTACTGACCCCACAACACAGGTAATTTCCTTTTCAAGCGTGCATAAAAATAAGTATTTCAAAGAATCAAAATCTCATTTAAACAAGATTTCCACTTGGCGCCAAACTTGTTAAAAATGCGACTAAGTTTAAATTATTTGAAATAAGTTCACTGTTCTTTGAAGTGACCTTAGATTTCTACGTTTACTTTTATCTAAACTTATCGATGATTATACCAAAATTGATTGACTGGAAAATACATCAGAAGTCAAGATATTGTATTATTAACTAATCTATCTTATAAAGGAAAACCGATGAAATTTTAATCCAAAAAACACTTTTTCTTGTCTTGAATCAAAATATGTAACAATGTATACAAAATCACGAAGGAGCATGTTTCCATAGCTTTTAAGGACATTTCCATAGCTTTTAAGGATATCGTGATAAACCACTTTAATTGCATTGAAAGTGTCTATGAAATGGTATTTTATGTACAGTTTTTCATTATTCTGGACTCTTATAAAACGGAAGTCTTTTGAGGGTCATGCTTAAAAAATAAAGGCAATGTTTATCTTGGGCACACGAGGGCGCTGTTTTGTTAGATCACCAGATGAACAGCAAACCTCAAAATGAATATGCACATGTTCAATAGGATATATAAATACCATCTAGTGCCAAAAGAAATAAAAACATGAAGAAACAACCAATAAGACATAACTTCACACACGCACTTTTCAAAATGGATATCATGTTGCTAGGATTTGACACATTTTTGCCTCGTGTTTTACTAAAGGAAATCAATGAGTGTCCGGTGAAGCTGTGTGTTTCAGTGGTTTTCCCAACTGGGAAAATGTTTTTTTTTACATTCCAGTTTTGTAATGTTTGATCAATATTATGGCTCAATGTGTGTGCATGTTTGATCTTAAGGGATCTAGCCTTATTCAACCTTTCGGAGGTAGCGACTAGAAAGTTGGTTTCCCAAAATTGTTTCATACTTTGCCCTCATATAATGGTGAGAATACCCTGCACAAACTGTGTTAAAACAACACTAGATTGGTGTCAATTTTATGCTCCCATGGTGTTCATATTTGGGCAAGTTGTCCAGTATGAATTGAACACCACTATACATGGTGTGGTTTCTAACACCCCAATGTATGCATTGTACGCCGGACACCATCATTACACGACATAAAAGGTCATCGTGTTCATGCCACGATCTAGCTTTCAAGCCTTTATAAAATGGTCAGTAACTGGGGGTACACTGCGAGGAAGGGGACACTGCGAGGAAGGGGACACTGCGAGGAAGGGGACACATGTGAACTGTGGTAAATGTACAGTATATGCGTGATAATCAAAAATGGGGCACCTACCTCCACCCATCCCGCTCCCCGTATTTTGCCTGGATCCCTTGATGTATAAGTTGAAAACAAAATATTATACAAAAATAATTGCATTACATACTGTGTGATATGACCATATTTGTCATATTCCCTATGTGTATGTACAATAATTATAGCGAGTAATTTTCAACACATAAACGAGACCAGCCCATCTTCCTTCCAGCCTCGTTTTGGTTACATAGATTTGAATGGAGATATACAAGTTGATTTCAGCATGATAAAGGTCTATATGACCGACAATATAGTTTCTGTGTTACACTATTTGATTCTCTGGTCTCAAGTCCCTTTAATGCCAAGATGGATAGCAGCAGCAGCAGCATTTTAAAAATTATCCCCCATTTTTTTTCCTAAAGTCCAAAATCCAATACGATATAACTCTTTAACGATCTTGTTTCTCATACAGTATACCCCAGTGAATCTCTCCAATATTATTCTCATCTCAAGACTGCAGTTAATATTTCATTTGTACCTCAGAGGACCGAGAGTCTTTGCTAGACGACCGATTTATTATTGACATTGGTGCCCGACCATTTCGACTTTGACACCCACCACCTGCTACGGATTGTTCCACCGTTGTTTTGGACTCGGCATAATTCATGTGTCACCATATCAAACCTCTTGGGCCGCGTGTAGTTGCACGGTACATACCGTAAAATATTGACATATTACTGTGTACCCGTATGTTAAGGCCGGTGAACAGAAAAATAGAGTTCAGAATATTATGTGTTTTTGTACAAATAATTGGGCATAAACGAATTTGGCAGAAATGATGTGCACCTCAACCACAGACTATCCTCCTGACTGGCTCCCCACATACTCTCGGTATCAATGCTTATGTACTTCACAACAGGAAGCTATCTGATCTTTTAGAAATACACCCCAGGTGCCGAGACCCTCACCAGAGTCCTGGCTTCATTCCCTCCTGACAAGATAATTAACGCATTAGTCGGGAAAGAGTTAAGACTTCCCAAACTAGATTCAAGGTCAAAAATACAATCGGTGCAAATCCATCAGAGAAAAAGGATTTGCTTTTCATTTTGTATTATTTCCTCTCCTTGTCCACATTTCCCAATTGTTTACGTCCTTCAGTTGGTAACCAGGAAGTAATCTTCAGCTAAGAGGAAGGAACATAAGTTGTATAATGCAATGATGAAATATTACATACATCATTGTCTCAAGGGCTGCTTATTCTTAGCTTCCAATAATCTTTCTTGAGCTTAAATAGCTGGGTTTTGTTTAAATTTGTTGTTTAATGTCTGCAGATTAAGTGATTGAGTGACACTTTATCTTGGTGACAATCACGTTGAATATATACAAAGCTGACTGCTGTTGCAGTATTAACCTAGTTGCATAGGGGATCATGTGCCCCATGGTGTCAAATTCTATTAACCAGAATCGTGCTTTGACCCCTTTCTACCATTCAGCAGCACTTGCGATCCATACAATTGTTTTCTACGCATCGCGACAGAAGCCACTAATTGATGGGACGCCCTCTATCGTAATGTCCTGGCTGGTTTGAGGCGAGCGCCTCAACTAGATGGTTGTACATTATATAATCGTGAAGGACAGTCAGTTCAGTTTGGAAGTTAGTGTCTACCTCCTACTCTCTTTATTGGTCACCTGAGGGTGCTGTCATTCAGGATATTTCTTTCTACTTTATGATCACAGGTCTGTCCCAATAGGGTTTTGTTATGCATGATCTTTATCGGCGTCACAGCTAATCCGGTGTAATTTTATATTGTATAGCTAATGTTGCAGTGATCTTTATCCATGCGTAACCCTCGGTACGTTAAGTCCAGTCTGGCTTTTAATACCAGAAACAAAATTCCCATTGAATTTTCTTAATTGGATGGTCTGAATATTTAGAATTCTGACCAATAGTACGAGCGCATATGCTTTCAGCCAATCATGCTCAACCCTACGTCACAAGCCAAGGTAATTGCGCGTTCGTTAAAGGAGAGGAGGAGCAAGGGTGAGAAGACAACGCCCACGATATGCATTCTGTGGCGCCACAGCCTTCATCTAAGTTTTAATTTGTGTTTTTTAAGTGTCATGATATTTTAGCAGTAAACAAATTATACATTCATCTCCCTTTAAGCTTACAGGACTGTGGTTCTGAAGTTTAATGTTTTGATGGAAAGTAGTCACCTAATATCTTCTGTCAAAGTGATAAGAACAATTCCTTTAATTTATACTAAATTCATACTAAAACTAAAAGACGGCTTGCCAATTTAGTTTGTTGACAAGAAAGCCGTCTTACCGAGATAATTTATCACACACACACATAGAACACAGAGTTAAGGGCTTACATTGAGAGCAAGAATCTAATTTTTGCTTCGATGATTTATTTTACCCAAGAGTACGAATTTAGCCAAAGTCATCTTGAGATAGTTGTACCCAATGATTCTTAACTGTTCGCCGAGGTATGATATAGTATTGGTAATGTTGGCAAGCCTGCCTTTAAAAAATATCCTTGGTTTCTTTTTGGGTAATGACGAATACAATCTTACCTTTAACTTTGATTTCCCCTTGTCTTCATCAAGCAGTATGGGCCTATTATTTGTTTTCTAAATCACGCCCTCTAGTTCAGTGTAGAGAGCCGAAGTAATGATGCCAATTTGTAAGTGTTGCATCAAATAACAATAACGAAAAAACTTTCCGTAGAACCAGCCGCCATGATGCCACGGAGACGTGCCGTGACTCTTATATATTCTTGTCCAGGGTATACTAACAACTTCCTGGTTATTATCAATAATATGGCAAGTTTTTAAGTATTTTACATTGTCGGTCTCGGGTCTCCTTAAGGCCATCCTACCACTAAATAACCACCACCACCACTACTGGTAATGTTGGATGCAAGCACCGGTAGTTCCTCGAACTCCGTAAACTGCTTCGTATCAGCAGTGTCACTGGCTGATAACCGTTGACAAGGGCAAGACCCAGCGCGTCGTAGAGGGGGATCGCTCACATTAATGAGTAAATGAATTAGCCTTTGGCCACTCGTCACGTTGGATATATTCAGACAGATGATCAAGTAACAGGGGAGAATGGAACCTCGTGTGAAAAACAAATCTTGTTCATAACTTCTCTCTAGTTTCATTTGACTCGCGGCTGGTATAACTGTATCTTGATTGTAGTTTTATTGAATGTAAATTATGTTCGGTAACAGCAATAAATGGCCAATTGCCATTGTCAAAGCCATTATACATTACTAGTAATCTCAAAATAAATAAATGATAAAAGATTCACATATAACTTACTTCGCGTAAAAGTTGAAGATAGTATAAAACATTTTGGAACTGGTACAGTGTGAGGCAAAATTCATTTACAGAGTTCTATCTCTTATAAACTTTTAAACGATCTTCATACTAATAAATTAAATAAAACTTATTAATAAAAAATAACCAAACTGTCGAATTAATTTACTTGGTGTAATGCTTTTGACGGTATCATACTTTATTGCCAATATGTTTATCGTAAAAGTACTACTCTTTACTAAATTCCATGTTAGAATAAAATCTTACACACTCTGAAACTCTAACAGGTTGGTTGTTCAAAGGAAGGTACAAAAGTGGTTATATTGGGAAAGCTGTATCTTTAGAGTACCGGTATCCTTACTCTCTTTGAATCAAAATATAGGCCTAAATTAAACATCCAATCCATTCTGTGGAAAATTCAGCTTATTAATTTACCTCGCTTACAAGATCGTGCATTCAGATAGTTGTATTCATTCTAACCCCGAATTTAAGAAAGAGTGCTCTTTCCTAAATTCGAACTGGAAATTATTCCACTTTTAAAAAATGACAGCACCTCGGACAAAATTATTTCGAGGGGAGATTGATACCATCATCAGTTTTACATATGCAACATACTCATAGAATTTGCCAACATTACCAATGCTGAGCATACCCTTTATATTGAATATCTTAATTTAAGTGAGTAAGCATTATGCTCGTTGAAGCAGTTTTGCCATAATTAGCAATGTTGAATTATCCCCAGACATAAGATGTAGTTTGCCATGGCATTTAAGGATAAGCCATAATCTTGGCCATGATCATCAACCGGCAAACTTCCGGCTTCATTGGCGCGCATAAAGATAAGAAAAAGTGGGTCAGTCAAGGAAAGGTGAAGCGAACTAACACACCTCTTTGGTATGCGATAAATGACATTATAATTCGAGGATTTTAATAGAATTTGAATTAAAGAGGATCGTTGATTTATGGTCCATAAGCAATGAACTCATGCTGTTAAAAGGACAATATCGTCACAATCTACAGGGCATGGAATCGTTGTGCTAGTGAATGGAAATAATATCCCCACAAGCATGATAAGGTCATACCGTTGCTGCTGCATAAGTGAACCAGTAGTTTTCAGTCACTGTGTTTATCGGCAACTCTTGATTGAAGTGTTTTCTGTAAAAATGTGACTGCTTGTTTATACGTACATGACATATAGACTCCGCATATAGCTGTCTTTAATTAATGTATTATCTTGATTCATATATATATATATATTACGGTACTTTCTCTTGAACTTCTAGCATGTACTTTCAAAATCACCCAGTCAAGTTTTAGAGCATACATTCGCTCGCACAGAACGCAATCAAAGGAGAATGTATAACTTAGGCCAACCAAGTCCCCGGTGGTTTCTCAGTCTGTTTGTTTGTTTGTTTTTTGGTAATCTTTTTTTAGTGATACATGTTAACATGTATACGCGGTTATTGGAACCAGACCAAATTTCTCATACAAAAGTATGGTGGCTAAGAGAGGCCTCACAAATTGGGCAAATGTTCAAAAATAGAAAAATAAAAATGCCAACTTGCGGGGTGTGAGGCGACGCGTGCGGAGACCAGAAACCACAGTATTTTTTGTTGGCTATACAGAATTATGCATTCAGGAGTTCACAATAGTTTTTTGGCAAGCACAAAGGCTGTAATACGTCACAATACAAAACTTACATTATTAAGGTACCAACCGAAGCTTAAAGTTGCTGCAATTTGTATCTATTCAAAGCAAATGACCCTACCAAGTCACCCCTGGGCTCCTGGTAAATTATTGCACCGTCAAAAAACCTTTTCAGCAAATCTATGTCACTTCGAAGGTCCGTTTACGCTCCCACTGATGTCCAATCAATAAAGTTAGCACTTTGGTAGATGTGACTTCGGTTGCTGAGCTTTCCTTTGGGCTTTACCATGCCGACACAAAAAAGCTTTTACAGTTAAGCTTCTGTGTTGATATAGGATATACAGGTTAAACGAGGTTGGATTTTAAGTCGTCAGTTGGATTGCATGTCTAGAGACCTACCGTCTGTTTCATGGCTGCCAGTACTGGGGTGGATCAACCTCGATTAAAGGTAAGGTATATTATTGGTCATACCAAAAAAATTCGAATTAGAATGTAAAACTTTTTTTTTTTTTTTTTAAAGCAGATTGTATTCTTAATCTTCCTGGGAAATAGTTTTGTCTGGGGAAAAGATTTAGAAAAGTGAAATTATCGGCTATAATGTTTAGCTGAAGCTCAAAGTAAGGACTTGGTACCCGGACCTTAATTCAACACCATCCATTTGGGAAATAATACCGCCCTCTAGTGATTAGTGTTGTGAAAACTTCAAATTTAAAAATTGAATGTTTCCAATTTAGCTAAAAGTAGCATTTCCAATACTATACCTTACCTTTAAAGAGGAAATTACATCTTCTGTAATTACAAAATTACCCAATTATTTTCTGAAAGCTAACCTGATGTGAAGTTGAAGGTACCAATCATCCTGAAAAAGGATTCTGACTAAAAGTTTCCATTTCAGAAAAACAAGCAAATTTACACATTTCCAAAAGGGTTTTTGCTTGAAGTTTTGTATATATGTATAGAGAAAGATTCTGTATGGTACAAGCATGGAGGAAGGTTCTTCCATGGTACAAGCATAGAGAAAGATTCTGTATGGTACAAGCAGACGTGATTTTGTTGGATACTTTTGTTGACCATGCACAGCAGGGATTCTCTCAATGCCACAGCAAAGGATGTTATAAAGACCGCATCTCTGTCCGTTGCTAGTTGCCCACTGTAAACATCCAAGTTTACCGGCTGGGTGATAATATATCCTGGAGACGGATACTAAGAAACTCGCTATCTGTTGGATTAGTTGAAGGACTGTTAATAGCGGTACCTCTGGTGATTTGTGGTTAACTGAGGCTGGGGCTACATGGTTCAAGTACTGTGGTTCAAGTAAGTTTGTAACAGTTACCATGAGGGAAAGTCATATTTTATAATACGTATTGATTTTTAACAGTATAGCCTTAAAGGGGATTATCAGAGCGAATTGTTATAAACTGAAAGTTAACTTCGTACAACATTGGTGAACTGCTTCATGGGTATACTTGAATACTTTCTTTAAATCAAGATAAACGTTAATAACCAAAGTGTCGGCTCAATGCTGACTCTAAGTCATAAATTGAATTGAGAGCACCTCAGACAGAATGATTTGATAGTATGATTGGTACCTTTACAAACTTCACATCAAGTTTGCTTTCGGATATAATTACCAGTGTTTTATCTTCCCTTAAGATGGTTCTTCAATCTGAAATGTTGTCATGTTGTAAACAAATAATATGGATCATCAACCGTTGATTTATAGCTAGGATATACACACAATCTGATTGCAGTTCACTACACGACAAAAAAGGTATAACTTGAAGCTTCGATTGAACAGTGATATTGATAAGAAAGAATATACATTGATGGAACACACTGTAGCAATATGCCTTAATAACCTAATCTCTTTTAAGAAGATTGTTTGGTTCTGAAAAGACTTCATATGGATTTTGATGAGTGACATGCTTATATTTATTTGTCTTTGTATAGATTACATTAAGACAACAAGGGTAGGGATATGTTTGTATTTCGTATCAAGTGTGCTTATAATTTGATATCCATAGTTCAATAACGGGCAAACGTGCGTTACAGATGTGGATAACATCGGGTGAGTTGGTACAACCATAACTGGAATGAGCACCACTCTTGTATTGGTTCGTAAATCGCTTATGTATGTCGGCACAGTTATATAAGATATAATTGCCTTTGAATGAAACCGACATAATTAAAAATGCTGATATTAATATCAGATCAGCTCCAAGAGCCTGACCAAATGCGAACAGCTGTGACGTTTTGTGAACAAAATCGTCGAAACATTTTGTAAGTGTTGAATCATAGAACAATAACGAAACAAATATTGTGTTGCCGCTATGGTGACAGGGGAACGTGACGTCACACTTTGGTACTCGAGTAATAGGCCTGAAATGTATCTATTACGACCAACCAAACACATATGAAAACTCGCCCCTTGATATCTGGCCACTTTACACAAGTTTGACTGTATCTGCATGATAAACCGTAGCGTGCCTCAGCTAGTAGTAGCCTGGTGATTGGAGGCCAGTGCCCAGTCGTGCCACTGACCGTAGTCCTATCCTTCACTGGCGAAATGGACATACTGGGGAAAATTACACTAAAATAAATATGTTCTCCAAGTAATTGCATACTTAGGTTGTTTTCAGTAATGATACAGTTTTGATTGACATGACAAGGCTAACCATTGGTTCATGAGGTCAAGTTGTTATCGCAGAAGGTACTTGACAAATTAATGTCAACTGATGTCTTATGGTTAAAACTTATATTCGTGCATTATCTAATTTAATTCAGATTACATTTGCAATATTTGATACCATGTAATTAATTATCTTTTGATTAAACCTACGCGGGAAATGTTTATCAATTAATTTGGCTGCAAGATAATTTTGCGACCTTGGATAAAGAGGCGAGTGTGTGAGCTGTCGAGCAAGCAAGCAAATCTGAAATTAGGCATGAAAGCAACCTAGTAAGCAAGTCAGCCAGTCATGCTTTTTATGAACAAATTGTGAATGTTTTTAAACCCTTTTATCGTGATGTAGACTCTACATTGAACTGAAACTTTCACTGATTGACTGTTTAATGTAAAGGCCTAGGCTATCTTGATTCAAAGAAATAAAGTATATGTCTACTCATAACTAGAATAAAGTACCGGTATGTCAACATAATCTTCTCTAAGTTAATGTATAGTTCAATTTGATTGCTTCATAGAGTATATAGCATACCGAACTCAAAGAAGCAGTTTTTCCAACATAAACCTTCCCTTTAAGTAATCGGGCATGAAATATTGTTATATCGTCCGACGGTATCCCATGTGTATCGTAAATTATACCGAACAGTAAACAGAGAGTTAAGGAAATCCATCACACAAGTGTCTACGTTTTACAGCTTTCCTAACCTGTCTCTATATGTCCTAACTATTGCCGAAAATGTGAACGCCCTGGACATTCCGTGACCTTATTCATGACCATTAACCCGTGTCAGGGACTACCAGTGGAGATGAAAATATACCTTGTGTTGTCTGGTTTTAAAACATAAAACGTATCGGATTTTTCGACCGCCGAGACGGATTATTTTCACTGCCGACGCGACGTAGCGGCACGGGTAAGCGCACCCTGTTGGTTTGGTTCGATCGAATGAAAGATGAACTTGCGTCAATTGTAAGTGATGCCGAATATCAACATAAGTATTTATAAGAGGAATTTTGTAAGTTAAACAATTTATTTTGAGATTTTGTCGCCTCGGGGAAAAACGTCACGTGGCAAAGTCAAAATTGACCTAGTTTTAGAAAATGTGAACTTAAAATTTATTTTTAAAAGTGTGAACTTATTCAGCTGAAATTAAACTTTCACGGGTCACTTTCTATTCACATGTCTTGATCTTCATAAAGTATAGATGCACACTCCTTAACCAAAAGTGTATTCTGCCTTGGAAAGTTCAAAAATATCGATGGACTTTGCGGAAGACTATGTTGCTACAGTATCATTCATATAGATATAAGATACTGTCATTGCTTTTCTCAAAATTATTCCTACAGTAAGAGTAATTTGAAACTGTTGCAATTAATAATAAAGGGAAGGATTTCAAGAATTTCAGAAACCTCATTCAGTAAAACGAAATGTACGTATTTATATCCATGGGTTGAACCTGGGACACATTTTATGCATGATATCTTAAGGAAACTTATTGAACACAATATTTCGTCCATCAGCAACTTAACAAAGTAACAACAGTAACAAAGAAAGGAAAACAGCCGCCACTTGTCCACAATCACCTTCCATAAATGATTCGTATATTGGTCCAAACGGCCCAAAAATATCAGAGCAGGCATTGTTTGGGGTCATTGAGATACTGTCAATTCAAATGTATTGGTATTTGTGTACTTATTTTCATTTGCATTTTGCGGTTACGGGAAACTTGGAAGCACTGCCTTTAAAACCAGTTCGCGTCAGAGGCCGTGTATACACGCAATTTATTTTTGCACCGCTGATCGGAGAGCGTCTAAACACGCCACAGGAAACTCCGGAATATTTGTATGCATGCTCGGTTCAGCCATACGTGCACGGTAACATGCTTGGAAGTGCCGGCCACCCACTGTGGAAGCTTCCATTAACGTGTGTGTGGGAAAAAGAAACCCGCCACAGGGGCCCAGAAAAACTTTTTTATTCCCGACGCGAACTGGTTTAACTTAAGCATGTTAGAACACTGCAGCAATCGAGGTGTTAAAAACTACACAATTGGGCAACTCACCCAATATAAACACCATGGAATAATTAAATTGACACCCCTGGTGTTATCTTAACACCACAGTTTTTTTGCAAGGTATAAACTTTGTCAGTTGCATTAGAACACCAACGAAAAGAAATTGTCATCAACGACCAAACTAAAAATGCAAGCGATGTTGTCGATTGGTTGAAAGTGATGCCAACAGAGCAAGCGCAGTGACCTCTAAACAACCTCGTTCCGCGATGAAACATCGCAGCGTTATTTTCTGAAAATGTTGTCAACAGTTGAGTAGTTTGTATTTTGCTTGGTTACAGAGAAGACATGGTACTACGGGAGTTCCAGTGTTTGATGCGGCGTGCCGTCATCATTGCTCTGATATTCTGCTCTGTCATACCCGACATAACGGCTATTTCAACGGGGTACGTACAGGCGACCCACACGGCTGCAGTGTTGCCTCGTCTGGAACTTGAAGAAAAGGTAAGTTGAAATAATCTTTTCTGTATAAATTAAATCCAGATTTACAATTTTACATTTTAACCCAATTTTTCTCCGAACTGATTGCTTTATTATCCATTAGAGTCTTCTCTGGAGGGCAACCAATCTGTTGAGAAATTGTTTTACTAATATTGTGCAAAATGAAATCACCTCCAGACAGAAATATTTCAAGGGATGTTTTATTCCATCCTCAAAGTCAGTTCTTGTGATTATTTTCTTTTCTCGAGAATATCAATAGTTTATAATTTTTTTTACAGCATTCACAATTTTTACAGAAAACACTTGAATCATAAAGGTTTATAATGTGCATAGTTGTCTTCACATCAAGTTAGCTTTCTAATACTAATCGGTAATTTATTAATCATGTTACCAATGTCACTGTTGTACCTTGGGATTGTATATACCATTGGTAAAATGTCTGTAAATGCATCCATACTTTGCAAGGATTAAGAGACAGGGATGTTTTGAAACCAACATGTAAAAGTTTCAGCTTATTGCATTGTGTCGTTAACGAGAAAATAGTGAACATACGTTCAGATTTGCTTGAACGTGGAAATGAATCACAGCCATGATCCATTTCAACTCTGTAATACACGTCACGTTTTCTAAAACATAACTGCATGTCGGACGGAATATTTTCTAAGAACTGGAGTGGACAAACACACCCTTCAAAACAAACTGGTTTGGGGGTCTTGTAATGGGAGGCTACCCTTGACACGCTTATAAACTCTGACAACATTTTGGAAATCCTTGTGTATACAATATATGATCCGACAGCTGGAGGAGAAAATGCTGGAGTTGTCAAATTGAAATGAAATGTGTGGTCATTTCACATGAGGTGCGTGCATTTTGTAACTTTTCAAAACATTACAACTCTTATAACCTTTGATTGTCTTGTGATAATGTAATATTAAGGTTATGATTTTAGGTTTTCTTAAGCATGTCCAAATCTCATACAACCATTGTGTGAAAATGGAAAATCATTCAAGTCCAACCCACAGAAAGGGGAAGGTACATCATTTACAATGTTGGTAACACTGTTACTATGGATATGTTTGCATTCTTCGTATCAAGATATACTGTACATTCAACAACCAACATATGAAAAGGTCAGTTAAATGTGGAGTCAAAGTAATGAGAAAAGTATAGGCAAAAATCCTTCATAATTTTAACAGAAAACATAAAGTTGCCGTCGACATTTATTTATTATATTTGCATATTTGTTAGTGTTTTTCTCTGAAATGCGATTTCGGACAGAATCGTTATTCAGTATGATTACTACAATTCCAACTTCACATCAAGTGAGTTTTTAGATAATAATAAGTAATTTTGTAATCAGGTAATTACCAATATTGACTTACCTTGATCGAGGCGCATTCCAACCTAGGTTGACCCACAATTGTCCCAAATAAGCTGTGCATCATTCACTCACTAATTTCACAAACCCCTTATTGACTTCCCATCTTCCCAGGGTCCATGGTTATAATATTTTTCTCAGGGGAAAGGTAAACCCCATAAACAAGAACACCTCACTGTCAAAAGACATGTGGTGAATGATGCATGACTCAATCATACCGTCCACTCAAGGGTTGTTGGCCCGTACCCTAACATCTTCCTGGTGTCTCTCAACAGTGGTATAATAATGTTCGAATGAAGCAGGTATGGTTCTGCTTCGTTTCTTTCCCCCGGCCGTCCGAGAACATTATCAGCTGGGTTGTAATTCAATAACCGCTTTCTATGGGAACGTACTTCCATTTAACATTTAAACATAATTCATTACACATTCTATCTGTACATGCACAAGTTGCACCAGAGCAAGGACCTTTCAACACAGGGCCCGTAGCAAAATATTTTGCTTGTATCGCGTAGCAAAAAAATTAACAAAATTCACAATTTGCAAATTAAATCTGTAATATTTGCTATTCAAAATAAGTAATAATAATAATAATAATAAAGATTTTTAGCGCGCACATATCCACCCTGCTGGGCGCTCAAGGCGCGGAAACAAAGAAAAAACATACAAACAATATACAATGATAGCATAGGGAAAACAAATTATGTACCGAGATACATGTACCTACAATGCAATTACAAATATACATCATCTTTGAAGAGTTGTGACATAAGATGAGTTTTAAGCATCGACTTGAATCTGGTTATACTATGACAAGATTTGAGTGTAGTTGGAAGATGATTCCAGAGTCTCGGAGCTGCGACAGAAAACGACCTATCACCCCAGTTCCGTTTTGAAGTTGGTTCCTTGAGGAGTGACATGTTGCTGGAGCGCAAATTGCGTGATGGAGTGTAGACTTTAAGTAGTTCAGAAATATAAATTGGAGCAATGTTATTAAAAGATTTGTGAACAATTAGCATAAGTTTAAAAACAATTCTCTGTGAAACAGGAAGCCAGTGCAGTTCTTTCAAGATTGGCGTGATATGGCATGACTTTCTGGACAAAGTCACAACACGAGCTGCTGTGTTTTGTATGTGCTGAAGACCGTAAAGGAGAGAATTCCCGTTATCGAGCCGTGATGTGACAAATGCATGTATAATTTGTTCAGCAGCACTTTTATTCAAGTATTTCCTAATTCGGCTTATATTTCTGATATGAAATGATGATATGCGAACAATGTTGGAGATATGTGGTTTTAAAGTCATTGTCGAGTCAAATATAACACCCAAATTACGTGCATGTAATGAAGGGGTTATCTGCGAGTCACCAATTGTAATAAATGGAAGAGAAACTTTAGACAATTGCTGACGTGATCCAAATAGAACAAATTCTGTTTTTTCATCGTTCAATTTCAGGAAGTTTTGTCTCATCCAACTTCGAATCTCTTGAATACATTTCTCCAGTGTTTTAATGCAGGAATCAGCAGGTTCTTGAGAAGATTTAAAAGTAATGTAAAGCTGCGTGTCATCAGCGTAAACATGGTAATTTAAATTATACTTCAAAATGATATCACGAACTGGAAAGGTATAAACAGTAAACCACTGTGGGCCGAGTACGGAGCCTTGGGGTACAGAATAGTCAAGAGTAACAGGCTCGGAGATAGCGTTACCAATACAAACATGCTGAGGCCTATTTAAAAGGTAGGACTTACACCAATCCAGGGCTGTGTCATGTATTCCAAGATGATATTGAAGGCGGGAGAGAAGGATTTTATGATCGACAGTGTCAAAAGCGGCGCTTAAGTCTAACAAAACTAATGCAGTGATTTTCCCCTCATCCATGGCAGATAAAATGTCATTGTTGACGCGAAGAAGAGCAGTTTCTGTTCCATGAAATGGTTTGTAGGCTGACTGAAATGTGTCCGACAGGTTATTAGCACGAACATGGTTAGAGATCCGTGATGAAACAACTCGCTCGATTGTTTTTCCAAGGTACTTTAAATTCGCTACTGGTCGGTAATTTTTGAAAACTTCCTTGTCCAAATTGGGTTTCTTTAGGAGTGGTTTAACATGAGCAACCTTCTGGCTATTAGGGAAACAACCGGAAGAAAGAGATCTGTTTACAATAATTGTGATATACTTAGCAAACACATCAATATTTTGTTTTATTAGCGAAGTTGGCACTGGATCAAGTTCACATGATTTTGATGGCGATTTCATGATGAGTTTCTTGATCTCCGTAACACTAGTAGGCTCAAACATAGACAGTCTACATTGTGGATCCTTGCGTGATGGTATTTGTGATAGAATGGCAGGTACTGAGGGAAAAGAACGACGGATATTCTCAATTTTTTTGACAAAAAAGTTTGAAAAAGCATTTGCGAGGTCCTGATCGGAGTGTGTAGATGGAAGCACTGGAGCTTTGGGTTTATGAAGCAGCTTTTCAACAATGTTAAAGAGTTTTCTGATCACCAGAGCTATCTTCCACAAGAGATGAGTAGTGAGTTATTTTTGCCTGGTTAATCATGTTCTTCACAATATCACGTTGGTTACAGTATTCTTGCCGATGTACTCCAAGTTTCCCATTGTCACGCCATCTTCGCTCAAGTTGACGGCGGATTTTCCTTGCAGCACGGATATCATCATTGAACCAGGGGATTCAGATTGTAGTTTAACAGTTCGAGCTTTTTGCGGAGCATGATCATCCAAGATGTTACGGACAGTAGATTCAAATAGATTGACACAAGAATCCAGCTCACCATCTTCAAGGTTTACATTTTCCAGTTGAGATTCAATATCATGACATAAATCTTTAATATTTACTTTTTTCCAGTGGCGAGTAGTTACAGAAATGGTAGGTATGGGAGGTTTTTTAAGGTTCAAATTTACCATGAGTTGCATAATGATCAGATAAGCCAGGATGAATAGTTATATTCGAGATAAGAGGTGAAGTATTTTCACGCGTTATCATGAGGTCAAGACAGTGACCATACCGATGAGTGGGTGCTGTGATGTGCTGTATAAGTCCATGAGCAGAGAGCAGATCTTTAAACTGATTTGCATAATTGTTTGAAATAATGTCCATATGAATGTTAAAATCGCCGGTTAAAATAATGTCAGATGGGTGTAAGAGATAATCGACAATTAATTTTTCAAATTCCTGCAGAAAACTGGAGAAGTTTACATGTTTACCATGATGTAAACACACGATGTAAACACACGAATATTTCCGCCTTAAATTGTTGCTACGGAACAATTTTGAACAAAATCGTTCCCTGCGGTAAATGATTGTGAGTGCCTCGTGACATCACTTGTGAGTGCCTCATGACATCACTTGTGAGTGCCTCATGACATCACTTGTGAGTGACTCATGACATCACTTGTGAGTGACTCATGACATCACTTGTGAGTGACTCATGACATCACTTGTGAGTGCCTCATGACATCACTTGTGAGTGCCTCATGACATCACTTGTGAGTGCCTCATGACATCACTTGTTTACGAAAAGAACCCCTCTATCAAACTTCGGCGGCCAAATCTATATTTTTCTCAATGTTGATGAGATTTCTTTAGGGTTCCATTAATGATTAATGACATTTATTCCTAAATCTATAGTTCATCGTTTCTTTAAACCATAATGGATGTCGGCATACTACTACTATTGTGCCTGCCACAAACAGAATATATCAATACAGGGCGCTGTACTCGAGAAGTTTACGGTAACTTAAAGGTTACTTGGTATAACCACGGTCATTTTATTGCCAGGTCATGAACTGATAAAAGAGGCGTGTTAAGGTGGCGGATCCAGGGAGGTCGAAAGGTACACAATACCAATCAGTTCAACCAAACGTGAATAGTGAATAATAAATTTCAATTTCGTGTACATGGCAGTAAGCTAATCAAATATTGGGATCACCCTTGCGCTCCCCTCTGGAATTGGATATGCCAATGTTAGTAATGTAACAATTTATCCGACTTAATTAGCTTAACCTGTTGACATATGAATAAATATCATGTCACCTGGGACAGTGAGCACACTGGCCAGTTGAGATCTTTAGGGACTCAATGTTCTGCCCATTACCTTGACATAAGGCACCTGTCAGTGAAAGTGAAACATTACACAATGGAACTGCCAGTGGGAAAACGAATATATTTTGCGAGAGTGATGTTGCTGAGGTATATTTGGTGATTGAAGTCTCACGAGATCCCATTGTCTATACTTAGTTCCCACCACTCTTGTTATACAACAATTAGTCTGATTCCCAGGTCATCACTGACAGCAGCACACAATATCCCGCGGTATGGTAGTAGCATCCGACTATAATGCCCATTGCGCATAATACACCGTTCAGTTTTGTTTGTCCGAGGAACACTCATTCCGAAGGGGAACCCCGTATGCTGTCTGCGTCAGGACTAGCGGCACCATTACCACTCAGTGTTTTACATCGAAGTTTCGCTCTGTGACTGTTTTGACAGTGGCGTAGCCTCATAGGGACTGGGGGCTTCCCCACAGAAAGGTTGACCCCGTTCTAATAGTTAGAGCTGAGAATAGTGCAAAGTATCCTCTCCATATTCATTGTGCCCCACAGGCTTGTGGCTACTCTAGTACCATGACCTACATTGGGTGTGCAAGAGGTTCATGGGAAAATTTGACTGGATGGATCGGTTGCATATCATGTACTGTGGTTGCAGCTGGGAGCGGCAAAATTCGACATCAACGGGCCTTGAACTTAACAGGCAAATTTTTACACAGATATTTCTATTTTCTTATACAGAATTGCCCTTTACCAAGGGATACATAATTTCCTTGCCCCATATATAACCAAGGCCTTCATTAATGTTTTACATTACCTGATGGGAAGCGTATGATTTGCAGTGGGCTGTTCGTCTTAAAGGGAAGGCACAACATTGGTGTTTCGTTCATTTCAACCCTCTAGTCTACAGTGAATATGTCCGTCTGGCAACTTTATGTAAATTCAAAATACCATTTACTGTTTTCTTTATTAAGAGAAAAACTTCTCAGGTGATTGATACGTTTACCAACATAACAACAAGTAAGTTTTCAGATAATAATTCGATATTCTGGTTATTACTAAAGTTGTACCTTTCCTTTATAAAACATGGCCTGTGATAACTCAAAAAACACAACATTACTCAAAGAAGCAATAATCAATCAGTATAGACTAGATACGGTCTCCAACCACTCATGAAAAAAATATTGATGAAAATTTGTCTTGACGGAATATTTTGAGTGTATCATTTCCAAAAAGGGGTGCACTGGTAACCCGAGTAAGGGGATCATGTTTGTGGTGGTACGTTCTTCACCTTTCACCTGTGTGGACCCAGGTTTACATCTCACTCGGACCTCAGGCCTGATTACGTGGGTTTTCCCTACAATAGTTGTCTTGGGCGATCAATGCACATCTAAAACTGAACATTATTGCATCATTGTCTGCTTCTCACAAGTTTCCTCAAGCTAAAGTCGATATTGAGGAATCCTTAGTTTTATTATGAAAGTTTGATGATAATAATAATACAAGTAATGCAAGAATGTGATGAGAAAGTATTGATAAATCTTGACGGAAACATTTGAGTAGGGCCTATATCACATTAAACCCAATATACACTATGCGCATTCTCAAAAACAGTGATCACAGTTTTACAAAAACTTGTTCAAAGTTGACGAGAGTACCAAACACGCTTTGAAATATTTCTGCCTCATCATGTGCTATCTTTGTATAGTAACATTACTGACGGCATTTTCTTTTATTCTTTTCTCAATAACGTCACAATGAAATAATCTGAAACTGGTTGGTTCTTATACAGAATATGGGTGTAGAAAAATGAACTATGTGAACGGTCCAGTCACGCAAGCAATGATAAGAACATCTTGATTGAACTTTGAATTGAAGGAAACATTTTAAGGATATTCATTCATGTTTCTTAAATCATTTCCAAACTGAGGGGGTGTACAATGTTACTGTTTCAATTAAGCAAGCGTGATTCTGCTGACGTTTTGTCTTGAAAGAAACATTTAAGGTCACCATACTAAATTAATGGATTATGTTCTAAATCATTTCCAAAATGCCAGGGCCGTGCCGTTCCAGTCATGTATGAAACTGATAAGAATATGGTGAAACTTTGACATGAAGGAAACCTCAAGGGTAATATAATTAATTATGAGTTTCCAAATCTTTTCTGTAATCTTATACGATGCGTGGGTGGTGTAATACTATTCTTGGGTAATTAGCATGATCCTCCCAGAGGAGTACCAAGTTAAGTGTGTCTGTTGGGACTTTACTGTATTATCTATCAAAGTAATTAGTATTTGGCATAAGGTTTATAGCATTAATGTACCCCCTCAGGTTTTGGTCTTTATTCAGATTACTTTTAAGAATCTTTTTCCTTGGGTTCATCCAACATAATCACAGTTTCTAAACACTAAGGAGCGGTGTTAAGGTATCCGTAAACCCTCTAAACCTTCCTTGGTCAGTCAGATTCTCTCTGACCCAGTTTCCTTTTCAGTCGGATTTTCTCTGACCCAGTTTTCTGGTCAGTCGGATTCTTTCTGACCCAGTTTCCTGGTCAGTCAGATTCTCTCTAACCCAGTTTCCTTGTCAGTCGGATTCTTTCTGACCCAGTTTCCTTGTCAGTCGGATTCTCTCTAACCATGGAGGAAGAAAAGCTCTAACCCAGTTTCCTTGTCAGTAGGATTCTTTCTGACCCAGTTTCCTTGTCAGTCAGATTCTTTCTGACCCAGTTTCCTTGTCAGTCAGATTCTTTCTGACCCAGTTTGCGGGTCAGTCAGATTCTTTCTGACCCAGTTTCCTGGTCAGTCAGATTCTTTCTGACCCAGTTTCCTGGTCAGTCAGATTCTTTCTGACCCAGTTTCCTGGTCAGTCAGACCCATTAGGCCAAAAAAGTCTCCGGTTTCTGGTCATAGCTTCTTTTTATTTATTTATTTATTTTATTTTTAATTTTTTAGTTATTTATTTATTTTATTTTTTTATTTTTTTGGTAATCGTGTTTTCTTGTTTTTCCAAGCCGTGAAATATAATATGATACATGAATACGCGGTTATTGGAACCAGACCAAATTTCCCATACACTACTAGGGCAATCGTTCATACCCCTATGTGAAAAAAATCATTTAAAACCATTTAAAACACAGCAGGGCAGAATTCCAATCGATCCAGCAATTTTGTCTGCAATTGGACATCGTTTTATAGCAAAGATAAAGAAATGCCGACACACAGGTCTGAGGCGACGCGCGCGGAAAACAGAAACCAGAGACTTTTGGCCCTAACCCTCCTACACATGGAGGCCACTCCCAACCACTAAATTTTGTTCTTTAGCAACCTTCAGTA
Source organism: Zoroaster sp. YZ-2022 (assembly GCA_029582265.1). NCBI lineage: Eukaryota > Metazoa > Echinodermata > Asteroidea > Forcipulatida > Zoroasteridae > Zoroaster > Zoroaster sp. YZ-2022. The sequence continues at coordinate 946,292 of CM055819.1, forward strand.
CATACATGTACAAGCCTGCTGTCCTTTCCAAGTAATCTTACAAAATCAACTGTGTCACCCAAGGCCACTGTAAATGTTTGAACATATTAGTATGGCCTGCAATGTATCAATGGGAGACCACCTTACCCTGCAATCTCAGTGGTGTGACAGTGCACAGAAGGGTAACCATAGGAGGCCACTGGCAACAGCTAATGGCTTGGAGTGGCCTGAATGGGTTGTTTCAAAAATTGCACTGATTGTAGGAGGGTTGGGCCTAGCACCTACAGACACTTTTCCTTGTCAATATTCTGATGTGTAACTATTATTTCCATATGCGCCTGGTTGGAACGACCTGATGGTTGCCTCCCTAAAGCTTTTTCGGCTTAGTTTTGAAAGCAATCAACATGGCAGAGTGCATGCCCCCACGCAAACCCTATATAGCTATACGTTAGTTGTTATTTTGATTAATAACATCCGATCATAAAGGAGATAAATCCTTTCCATAAAAAATCGTGTGAATAATAGCACAGGTGTTGGGCTAACAATGACCCCCTCACACCATCAGATTGGTGCCGCCAGCCATCATTTCACCATCATTACCCAGGAAATCGCTGCTTGTATAGGGGTAGGCAAAGTTGGCTGTTACTAGTGTTAGTTCCATCAATGGGATCAACAGCTGATAACCCTACCGAAAAAAGCATACAATGAATGCCCCATTTCGTAGGTTGCATTTTTGACCCACGGATTGCTAAGGGGTTCGCCACTGTAGTCTGGTAAAAAAAATAAAAAAGACAAGTAAACAATGCAGGACACTGAGTTTGATCATGTGCAAGAAAGTTATCGCTCTGGATCTAAGCCATAATCGGGCCATCGGGAACATCTATACTTGGTTAATTCTGCAGATTATAATCTATACCTTTTCTCATCCCATGCCTTTGCAACAAGAGCCGTGCATGGTTTTATGTAAGATGGAACGAGTTCGCTCGGGTAGGAGATCCGAGACACGCATTTAACGGGTGACCCTCAAATGTGTTCTTGCTGAATAACCTATATATTAAAGAGCAGACTTTCAAGAGGGCATAGAATTGGTGTCCAACTTTAAGAAGAACACAGTGACTGAAATTTACTAGCTCATTTATGCAGCAACAACGGTAATATGACCTTATCTAAGGGGTATTTTTTTCAGTCACTGGGTTAATCTAAAACTAGCACTCTGATTCCATGCCCTGTTGATCTAAAACTAGCACTCTGATTCCATGCCCTCTTGATCTAAAACTAGCACTCTGATTCCATGCCCTGTTGATCTAAAACTAGCACTCTGATTCCATGCCCTGTTGATCTAAAACTAGCACTCTGATTCCATGCCCTGTTGATCTAAAACTAGCACTCTGATTCCATGCCCTGTTGATCTAAAACTAGCACTCTGATTCCATGCCCTGTTGATCGTGATGATATTGTCCCTTTAAGGCTGTGGTTTCCCCAAAACCAAATGACCAAAAAATAAAATGTAGTAATTTAAACTTTAGTACAGGCTCTGATGCCCACTCAACACAAAATAATTTCTGCTAACTTTTTTTTCGGACTATCCATTCCGTGCACGAACTGTTGAGGGCGCCCTTTAGTTAAACATCTGCTATCTCCAAGGCATTTATCATATCACTGGTTGGCGTTCACTATTGAATACATCTACATTGGTTACCAGAGAAGAGGAGTGTATGGTAGGGGGACATGACATCCCACCGGTAATTGCAATGTATATTTGTTTATAAAAAAAATGAATAAAAAATAAATAAAATTTATTAATCGGCGATTTATCAGATGTGTGTGTGTGTGTGTGTGTGTGTGTGTGTGTTGGGGTGGTGGTAACAGGAAATCACCTTCACTGACTGACATGAAATAGACTGCATTTTTAGCAGGGACGCTGAGCCGCACATTCGGACAACAAGAAAGAAAATCAAGTTCAAACAAAAATAGAAATTCCTAGCTGTTAATTTACTGTATGGATAATGTAAAAATTACAATGATGACTTTACCAGCCATTGGAAGGGAAATTCGCTTAGTGTATTCAATCTAATATAAATTCCAATGATGAAAATAATATAGTGACTAGTAGCGGTTATCTCAACACAAACCACAAAATGAAGGTTTTGATATTTCTTTAAAGGGAAAATATAAAATGTATTAGTATAATGTTCTTCTGTTGAGTGTCCTGACTTTCTGTGAATCAAGATGTACATTAAATACCAACCTGTGAAGGTTTTTGCTCAATCCGGAGTCAATTGTGACAAAAACATTAAGAACGGAAAACAAAATAGGAGCAAAACTATATTTTTATTTGCAAATGTTCATGCTTTGTTGTTTTCAAGATAATTATTCATTTTACCAACTTTACATCAAGTTAGCTTTCGGACCCTTATTAACACTCCAGCTGTCTACAATAACTCTCACTTTTACCATGCAACACGTTAATAAAATGGATGCTTGGTGGCGCTCTACCAGACGGGATGACATTATAGGTCATGACCTTTGGAATGACCCTTTTAAATACCGTGACACAATTAGTCCATAGGTCAAGTCTGGGACTCTGATAAAAGACAGATTTGTCAAGCACCGTGTTCAATAGGTGTCAGGGGGTATATTTGTATTCCCGTGCTGTCCTTTCATTGCAAACATGTATATTTATGAATAAAGTAGCCAGTACCTTGAATGTTCAAAATATCATTGCACGAGGTCGAGTATAGACGATGTGACCCATAATATAACTTGTTTAGAAAAGAGCCACAAATTTCAACTGTAACAGACATAAGCTGATGTATATAAGTATATACATAGAGCAATGACCCATACTCTTACAGCTCCAAGGTATCATTTCAATGGACACAATATTTTGGAGAGATGTCATCAGAAAAACAAATATTTTTGTGTTGTTTACATATACATCTCAAATATATGCATTTTATTTACCTGTTTGTTTGTGGGCTTTTATTGTTTGTTTTTGTAATCAAAGTACAAACTGTTAAAAGTGTTCATCTTGTTACTATCAAGTACATTGGAGCAGTGTAACCATGTGACATGGTCTATCTAGGTCTATGACGCTACTCCATTAGATCGGTATTGGTATAGAATGTTATTCAAACATAACAATCGCATTGACAATGTAATGTGAAACTTACTAAGTGTATAACTGAAGATGGCATCAATCTTCCATAGAAATAGTTTGTCTGAGGTGCTGTCAATTTTAAGACAAATGAGTAATTTCTTGTAAGAATTTAGCAAAGAGAAGAGATACTCTGATACTCTTAGAATAAATACGAACAATTAAAATGCATTTTCACTACACAACGTAATTAGCTGGAAATTACCAATGCAGTACTTTCCCTTTAAGGTTTTTATATTAGAGGCTGTTTTTCCAATACATATTCTTCCTATAACCACAAGAATGTGTTCTGATCAGTATTTCCATATAACTTGAGCCGATTGACGTTATACAATGACGTCAGTAGAACACATCATTGGCTTTAAAGATACACAGTATTACCGGCACTGTGTCCCCCCCCCCCCCCCCGTAGGTTGAAAGACACCAACGTAGGCCAAAGTATTAAGGTAAATTTTGAACATACAAAAACACGCGAGAAATGAGAAAAAAAAGCACTGTCTTCGAATATTGCACGGCGTCGTAATGGAATAAAGATCATTGGTCTATGGTCTGAGATAACCCTATTTTTTTTGAGTTCGTAGATTCATGTTTTCCTTCCTCCATGGTAGATTCAAGAAATCAAACCGTTCTTCTATTATTAATCCCCTTCACTCCAGCCTGTTGACCTGTCTGAGTGAACCCATGGGTTAGTGTAATTATTTCCCAGTAGGCACATTAAACTTGCACTTGAAGTCTTTAGATAGTCGTGTTTCATCGTGCATTTGTTTTACTCATAAGGATTTGCTTTCTATCCCGGTGGCTCACGTTACACGATATGTCCCAAGTGGGAAACGTCAAATCGCACAGGAGCTCCAGCGGTTCGGTCCTAATTTTCGTCCTATTTTGGGCCGGGCGTGGATTTTGCATGGCGAACCCTGAAACATTTTGAGCGTCACCACACGTGTTTGAGTGTTATTTTAAAGTGGTCACGCGTTCCTGTACAGTTGTGTTTTTAAAAAAACGTGTGATATTTCCCCTAAGGATCATATTACGTATTTCACACTAAGTGAAATAACTGGTTTAGGGGGAAATGATTAATATAGGGTCTATCAATTGAAGAATATTGTGAAAGCCACAGGCATTAAAATCCGGTACAACATAAATTGTGACTATATTTTCGCTAATCAACATGTTTTGGATTGTTATCAATGGGTGATTTGATTGATTTGATTTTATGATGTCACAGCTTTTTCAAATGACTCTCGATACTTGCAAATGTTATAAATATAATGAACTATTTATGAATACCTATCGTTTGGATTTCACTTATGTAAATGCAACCTGTATTTTCTCATTTAAACTGAACGTTATGTACATGGTAATATCTACAAAAGCCAGCTGTGCTTGGCTGAACTGTTGATAATGTTCTTGACAAAGGTTTTCACCAGACAAATTGCACAAAAGGTTCAAGTTCAAGAGGGGTAGGCCTAGTCCTATCGGTAAGGTTTGTTTATTTTAAATTAGTTTATGCTTCAAATTGACATTCGTTTTATAATTGTCTTTTGTTTATGAACGAACAATTAAGAAATAACCTTGTAATAGTGCTGTTTATTTCAAAATTTACTTCAATATCAATTTTGCACAGGAATTTGTGTATCTGGAAAGCAATGGTTACGTCACGGGGTCAGTTACGAATCTGGAAAGGACGCCACCAGGCGGCGACCATTTCGAGGAGGACGTAGAGAGGGCAATCGAATCCTTCCAACAATTCTACAAACTTCCGGTGACAGGTAAGATGGACACGGAAACCAAGGCGACGATGTGGATGCCGAGATGCGGTTACCCGGATATAGCTGTACTGGAGAAAGAAGAGGGGGAGGGGCATGAGGGTGGGAGTAGGAGGAGGAGAAGACGGTACGATACGGCTGGAGGATGGTACAAGTGGGATAACATGAAAATCACATACACGTAAGTCAAACAAAAGCATCCTATACAAGAAGTGAATGATATATTAATTACTTGTCTTATATAAGCTCGACGGTGTTGCTATTGACCGCTGCGGCCATCTCTGTCTGATTGCTTGCGGGCATGCACTATATACTAGCGCTGGTTATCAATGGGGCCCGACTGTTATTCCTTCAAGCGTTTGTGTAACCAGTGGCCTAAAGCTGTCCAGTGTCTTAAAAGTAAAGGGCCTGTGCAGACTATTGCCCAAATGCAAGTAAGACCATAACCTTAATCCAAAATAATTTATTGAAGGAAAATTGAGAAGGCCTTGGCCTATCCATCAGTAACAAATTAAATGAAGAACATGAGGATATGTTAAATCCATAATCCTCATAATTTGTTCTACTTGTGTGAAACCTTATGCAACTGTTTGTCAATATGTTTGTGTATTACACTGACGTTTGCGAATGACGATAGTTATACTTTCAGCAATTGTTTCAGAAATTGTTTTGAAGTAATCACTTGTAGTCATTAAAGCGTCCTCAATTAGAAATACTTCCATTTCCTATTGCGAGTTCAACAAGATCATAGCACCGATGATGATGGACTAGCACTCGTCACGATAACTATTTTTTGCATATTATGTCACATTCGAACAAAGCATTCGAACACGTTTACCAGCATTCAAACTGGGCTTCTTGAACCAGTATGCATGTGTTTAGGTAAATGAATGTGCGCGGGTATCAATTTCGTCGCATCAGTGCAACAAGGTCGTATCTAAAAAATGCAGCAAGGTCGTATGTGCAATATTGCATCTGCATTCATTTAACAATTGAGTGCAACCACTTCGTATCTTCTTCTATAGGTTTTTGCTTGTTCATCATGGAACTTTGTAAAAAGTACGACCTTGTTACACTGAGCAAAATCCATGTCTGCAACAAGGTTTAACTATGATACGACCTTGTTACACTGATGCGACGATTTTCTCCAGCATTGCGTCATTGCCAGTGATGTATTTCGTAATAAGCGCTATTATGTACACGTAAACGCAATTAACATTGCCCTTTTCACAATCCAAAGTAGTACTTTGTTAAGTATAGACTTGGTAAAATTGTGAAGGAAAAATAAGAAATTATCAAAATATTACCTGGAAATTGGTGGTACCTGTAACAATGTTTGTGAAAGTATCAAACAACAGATGACTGCAGGTGTATTTACTGGTACTGAAACCAGTCAACAAACCAGTTTGTCAATACAAGTTTCAGCTGATTTGGTGTCATGAACAAGAATATGATGAAAAGTCAGTGGGGAATTTTACTTAAATGACAACACCCGAAACACAAATATTTCAAGAGATGTTTGATACCATCATGATCTTTACACCAAGTAAGTTTTATGTAGAATACTGTGAATATTTATGCAAGACTTTGCATGGTGAAAAAGATAAGTAAAGACTGTTTGCGGTAACACTGTAAAACAATTCTCTTTTGAGTAGTAAATACTTCTAAAACTCTCCTGAAGACGAGAAGAGCATACTGATCGAAACGTCGAGTTGTAACCAACCGGTTTATTTCAGAACTATTTAATACTCAAAAGAGAATTCTACATGTTTTTCGAGAATACCAGCAGTAGTTGCTGTAAGGATTGTTGATTTATGTTTCTGAAATAAAATATGTCCCTTGCGATATCAGACGGACTTCTGACAAGTTCATGGGCCCATGAAAACAGAAACAATCGCTTCACGCTTCAATAAGGTGATCAATCATCAACGTCAACAAACAAATAACCCTATACCCTTAGGACGCTGTGGTCCATCAGAGCATGGTCTCCAACTAGGGTAGAAGACCCTTGACTCGACATGATTGAAGATTGTATAAACCAACTCATGCAACTTTAAAATATTGGTGTGGTTGGAAGCAGCAACCTGTCGTCGGCACATCATCATGTCACTGGTATTGACCGTGCGCAGCTTTTAACTCCATTTGCATCATTGTTGAAACGTTCGAGTTGATACATCACCGGTTCTTGTCAGAACCATCACATTTTTACAACGCATTAAAGTGCTGCCATAATTCTTCCTTGAAATTCAAAACTTCAAATTTGATTTCGATTTATAAAGTGTAAAAAATATATTTACCAGAAAAGAGATTTTGCTTGATTTAAAATACTACAACCGTATACGGACAAGGGGTTATACACACACAATTTCTTAACGCGTGTCCTGCGTAGGAAGACATGGTGCATTTTCAATGCTAGAGGGCTAAGATGTGCACGGAGCGGATAATATAAACTAAACAGAAAGGCGTCTGTCACCGATCCCCGATTATTCAGGCAGAGTAGAACACTATAAATCAGCCTCACAAAAGCGGAAAGATCTCAATTTTGTGGGGGCTTTACCCACCTGATAAGAGAACCTCCCATTAACCCATCCCATCTTGTTTCCTGCTGTGTCATAACTAGGACGTACTTCAACACATTATTTCCAACAGCTGGGTTTACTGAGTCATCCAATGCTTCTCAATTTCTGAAATACAGAAAAAACGTTTTGACGTCTAACATTGTAGTTCCTTTAACCTAGACATTTTAAATTAGATTTTCCTGTACAGGTAATGATTGATAGATATGTATGAATTAAACAAATAGTATAAACATTAAAGGGATGGTACAATATTGGTAATGTTGTTTAAACTGCATCTATAAGTTTGATAACTCTCTTTGAATCAAGACAACCAACTATATACAGAACTGTTTTACTTTCAAAGGCCCCAAAAAAGTCTGCGCTTTTTTTCTTCTTTCTTTTTTGCCAACAGGAAAATACGCGGGGACTAAGTTTCCCATATACAAAGTACGGTGGCTAAGAGAGGCCTCACAAATCGGGCAAAGTCCCGTTTATACCCCTATGTGTAAAAGTCGTTTAAAGCACAGCATGGCAGAATTCCAATCGATCCTGTCCAACAATTTTGACTGCAATTGGACATCGTTTCATAGCAACAAAGAAAATTATAAATGCTGACGCGCGGGTCTGAGGTGACGTGCGGGTCTGAGGTGACGTGCGGGTCTGAGGTGACGTGCGGGTCTGAGGTGACGTGCGGGTCTGAGGTGACGTGGGCGGAGACCAGAAACCGAAGACTTTTTGGCCTATAATTATAATTATAATAAAATGAAGTTAAATGAAATTACATGAATAAATAATTAATTTAATTTTGCCCTACACCGACGTGTGTGTAGCACTGCATACTCGGTGCTTTTTGAGTGTCTGTGAAAAAAACTTGACAGGCGACCCGGGCGGGATTCGAACCCACGACCTCCTGCTTACTAATGCAGTCTTGCCCAATAACGCAGTGTAACAAGCTGAAACTTTCACTGGTTGTTTGTTGAATGTATATCTTGATTGAAAGAAAAAAAACATACTCGCAAAGCAGTATTGACAACATTACTATTTACCTTTAAGCTGTCGTTCATACCAGGAAAGTGAGGAGATAGGCCTTGCCTTGCGAATAGGATCCATGGTCAATGGGATGTTATTTTTCAGTTCATTTAGCAATTGCCGTTTAACAACAAATTTCCAATGTCTCACATTTACGTACATTTGAATATATTCGATTACTTGTATTCGTATCCATGTTCGAATACACTTCAGTGTATTTCAGTAGGAACAATTGGAATACACGTCAACCAGCTCAGGTAAAGCAATTCTTATTGTCAGTGGATGCGGAACGTAAATTTAACCTCGATTGTCTTGAACAATTTGTAAGGCTGTGCTGAATAACCGCATCTTCGAATATTCGATCGATGGTTCGAATATTTGGTTGTTTTTTCCGGTTAAAAAATTCGCAGAAAAAATTTAAGTTTTTGTTGAATTTTTTTATTTTTTATATTGGCGCTTCCATCATTACCACCCACCCCCCACCCCCCACCCCCCATCCCCCATCATCATCCTCTCGTCTCAGTATCACGTGGCGCAATTTACAATCGGTGGGCTTCGAATATCGAATATTCGATCGAAATCAAAATTCGAATACCCGGTTACCAAATTATTCGTTAACGCACTGACCTCTGACAATCCGGGGGGGGGGGGGGGGGGGGTTGAACACTACTGGTTTTAACACTACTGGTTTTAACACCCAACTTCGTACTGCGTATAGAGCTCCCATCTACCCTAATCTGGACAGATAATTATATAAGCCTGACTTGCTCCAGGAGGTGGGGTCAACTTAATGCAGTAAAATCATGGTTTTATTTTAAACCGGTTGCTCTATTCTTTTCAGTATTACAAACTTTCCATCCAGAGGAAAACTCAAAACCTACGAGGTAAGCGACGCCGTCAAACGGGCCTTTGAAGTATGGAGTGAAGTCACTCCGCTGGAGTTTCAAGAGCTCGACCCATCTTTAAAAGCCGATATACGGGTAGCTTTTCTCCGGGGGAACCACGCAGCAGATAAAGACCATCCGATGTTTGATGGTCCGGATGGGGAACTAGCCCACGCCTTTGCGCCCAAAAGTGGATGGGGCGACGTGGATGGGGATGTACATTTTGATGATGATGAGATTTTTAGCATGGAGGAAAATGAAAACGGTAAGAATGAAAGGAAAAACCATTTTCTGTTAATTTCGAGTTGGGAAAAATATGATTAAATGTCAAGTTCATTGATAGTAAGGTATATATTTGATAATTCAATTTTGGTGAAGATAGCATCAATCTTCTCATGAAATAATTGTGTTTAAGGTACTGCCACTTGTAAGAAAAGATTAATAATTTCCAGTTCAAAGTTTACTCTTTACTAATTCTGCGTTACAATGAATACGAAAAACTCATGAATGCATTTTCACAATGTTCTCGTGACACAACGTAATAAGAGCTTAAACTTTCACCGATAGGTCGTTGATTGCATATCTTAGTTCAAGGTAAACATACAAGAATAAGATGTTTGGGTAACATTACCAATAATGTAGGCTTATTTTCCTTTTAATTATGATTTTGTGTTTTTGACTTTTTGAAAAGTGCTCAGGGGAAAAAATAAAAGCCACTCGGTATTAACAAGATACCCATAATTAAAAGTATCCGTAATACCAAATGTAATCACAGGAAAATACTTATTTGAATTTATAAACTTTTGACACCCGCTAAAGAACCATGTTTTTATAAAAAATCCTTATTCATAGTGGAATACAACAAACTGGAAATCGAGAATAAAATGCCTTTGCCTGATAGTGTCACTATCAAACTATAAAACTGAGCAAATGACAGCTTATATAAGATCACTTTTGACTGAAGATTGTTCATGGGGTTTACCCTCAATATACTGATAGACCGCTGTGTGGTGATACCATCAGACTTTAATCGCCGTGTGGCCACCCCCGATCGTTACGTGTCAACCCAGTACACATCTGTGGAATTTTGTCATGACGCCATAGGGTTATTTACAAGTCTTGGAAGGATCTTATTCCATATTTTTCCTTTGAAGTAAAACACATCTCTCATCAACATTTCGGTAATAAATTGGCAGGTGCAGAACTGATTTTAAAGACGTATAGTTTGTGTGAATTCCTATTTTCCCGTAAATCTTGTTTATTTTAATCTGTACATATAGTTCTTTACTTTCAATCACTTTCAAATTTAGTAATTTAATTTACAAAATAGCAGAAGCGTTAGAATAACGAAATATGGAATAGGCCTATGCGTCTTTAAACATCAGCGAACCTTGTAAAAATGTGGATGAACTTTTTTGAAATCTTCGAGTACAGTACTAGTACTGTACGAAAATGCAGAACTCACATTAATAAACTCCCCAATAGGGTAATTCGTTCGCAGTTTAATGTGAATGAACATTATTTTGAAGTGTGTCTCGACTATAGAAAGACCATCGCAGTAAAACAAACATTTTTGATTGTATATTCTTTATGCATCTACATAAAACCCATTGCATTAAAATGGTTCCCACAGTCTTGGAGTATTGTCAGAATGATATAAATTTATGGTTGCTTTATTGCTAAATCTCAAGGGAGCGGAACCAGATACGCAAGAAACAAATAAAAAATAAATTCTGAAAAGTATATTTTGTTTGTCCAGTTGTCAAAATAACTCGTTCCGACCTTTTGCTCGTTTCATAAAGCCCCTATAAACTAACAGCAGAACTATTTAGTTTTCTCTTTGAGGTTGTAAAATGAGTTGGTTTTGATATTCAACGTTTCGATCAGTAGATCCCCCATCTACTTGTTCTCTCCTTAAAACACTCGGAGCATACTGATTGAAACGTCGAGTTGCAAAACCACACGAAAATTATGTTTTGTTGATAGAATCTTTATTTGAGTTCTGACTGCCACTGAGCAAAAATAACAAGCATGGTTGGCAACTGATTGGACCCAAATAAAACATTTTACACGCTAATGTTTAAGAGAAAGTGCCCTTATTTTGCTTTTGACATTGTCTGTTGTTTTGTATACTCGATCATTAATTTGCCAACATTTTGATTTGATATTAAACTTTGTTTGCCCTTGTGGCCGCCCAAAGTTTGCCAACCACATACTACTATCGTGACGTAGTAAAAGAAAGGTATGTACAATCTCCGGGAAATAACTTTCAACCAATTACAATCGCTTTGAAAAGTTCACGAACTCCAATAAACACATGTCACGTTGTGTTCCTTTATCGGCGAAAACATTACTGCACCCGGGGCTTACAAATCCATAAAATTGATTCTAGAATCTATTACAAGCTTTCCGACTGGTGAAATCATTATGTTGAGATCCGTCTCGTATTATTTTTTACGAGAATGTGTCACGGGGTACCGCGTTTGTTTGGGAGTTCATTGGTATCCCTCAGACATTACGTGAAAGAATGCCTTATTGCCGCTGGGCACCAATTGAAGGTTTATTGGTGTAACCCGATACTGCATGCATTCTCTCTGAAATTCTGAAATTTGTTGATTGAAATTTACGCTAAAGGATAGAAACTATTTAAACAGAATGCGGATGAATTCGACTTAGTTTCAATTGACTGGAGCGACTTTCAGTCTAAAAAACGTGAGAATAACACAGGGCTTATTGCATATGCTGTTTTAAGTTTGTATATTTTGAACAATGTCAAGTCGGCTTTCCAACAGGTTTCGATTTATATAATAAAACAAGAAAAAATTCCATCGTTACCAAACTGCGAAATATTAATTCCCTAGTAACAGAAAAGAAGCTTAGTGAAATGAAGTTTGTCTTACACCGCAAAAAAGGGTGCTTAAATAACACCATTGTATTCTTCCACGGTGTTCAACACCTCAAGTTTAGTTTTTAGACCTTAGTTGTTCCATGGTTTTTCAGAGTATATACTATGAATTTAAATATTCGATTTTGAAATGTATTCCCACATTCTGACTGACGTTTTCCTGAATGTATCCAGAGGAACAACACCACAGGTTTGATAATCCCTGGCAAACCCAATTGGTCAGGCTCCTGGATCAAATGTACGTCCACTGGCAAACTGTGTCTTAGCCTTGGGAATGAGAAAGTTTGCTCAAATTAGATTTACCGTCCCCTTAAGGTGCGAATTTGTACTAGGAAACAGAAAAAGGAATCAAATTTTCCTCAGAAATTGAAAATGATTATGATCGGGGAGATTATGTGCTCAATTCATTTACTGTAATCGGTTTGACGTTTATAATTTTATAATATAAGGCCGAATAAGCTCCGAATTAAAGGAATTTAAAGACATATTTTACTCAAACACAATCAAGTGAAGTAAAGTATAGGATTGGTTATTAAAACAAATAACTAAATAATCGAATCGTAATGTGTAAATTTTCCCCAAATGATTGTTTTTGTCTGCGGTGCTGTCACTTTTAAGGAAAGTGAATTTCCAGTTCAAGTGAAGGTACAACATTGGTAATGTCAAATCTGCTTCTGTAATATACGGGCATACTTACCTTTGAACCATGAGATATGTTAATCAACCAACCTATGAAAGTTATTACATTGTGTCGTTAACATGAAAATAATTAAAATGCATTTAGTTTTTTCGATCGGGGAACATGAACTTCGTATTCATTCTAATGTGGAACTTTAATCTTATAAAGATGTAAATTCATTTGTGCCAAAACTCACATCTTTATTTTTAAATGACCGCCCATTCCCTGTTTTTTCTCTGGTTTTAATTAGTTCCTTTTGCGATTATCAAGTTATTATAACACCAACTAATTTGTTTAACTTGCGCTATCTGATTTTAGGTCAGGAGATGAAACGAAATTTCAATTTGTTTGCACTAATAGATCGATCTTTGTCATCGTGTAGCCATCTTGTTTTGCTTCCATACAAATCCATGTGACCAAACCGAGGCTGGAAGGAATAGTCTGGTCCCTTTTATGTAATGAGAATCAGCACTATAATCGCTAATGTGTTCAGTGAATCTGACAAAGATGGCTACAACTTTATAAAAGCTGAAACTGTCACATATTGATACCAATACTTAGTTCTTATAATTAGGGCTTCACTTGTGAAATATTTACCAATGATGTTTATAACGGCTTTAAATATCAATGTTTGCCTACAACCGCATGTTTATCTCATATTTACATCTAAACATCTAGATTAACCTAATTTTAATTTTAGGCTGCACCTTGACACTGAGACCTAATTAATCACCAAAAATGCCCGAAGCCGGTATAATGCCTGTCGGGCAACTGGGAGCTTAGCGCCCAAATCTTGCTCTATGCTTGGAGCATTTCCACAGCATTTTGTCACAGGGATTATTATGTGAACGCAAAGTGTAAACCTAAGCACGCACTGAACCAAAATTAATTTGAAAATGTAAACAGAATACAAAATTTACACCAGTATTATCAAATAATAATCTAGCCGCACAGATCTGTAATCCTTAAGTTGGCCTGGTAATAGCGGAAATAACTTTTTGTGTAAATATGCTATTAATTGTTATGGAAAAGTGTCAAAATCCTTATTATCGTTTCGCGGTCAAATTCATTGAGAGCGTGATGAAAGAAAACAATTGTTAACCTTACAGGAATTAATACTAATGTCAGATTAAAATAATTATTATTAAAATCACCCTAATACTTGGAAATAACTATGACCAGAGAATATTACTCACACAACCTTTATAGGAATATTGATTAACAATAGATTTGTACTACTGGTATGTTTGTTTCCAGTATTTAAAAAAAAACATATATCGTGATTTGTATAAATTGTTTACATTAACAGACATTTTAATATCCACATATTTTGCACAATATAATGCCAAACGATAATTTCGATCATTCGACTGCTGTTAGCTAAGATGTTGAAAGATTTATTTAAAGCATATATTAAAGCAATAATGTATGGATTTTATATTGAACTTTTTTCCCCATAAAGTTTATTTACGGTTTCTCACGTTGGTCAATAGAGGGCAGTCTTCTTTCCCATAGCTTGTATGATAACTGTTGATCACTTGTTTATATTCCCCTAATAATTGAAGAATGAAAGTATGTGAATAATAATAGAGATCAATAAATGTTCCAGTAAAAATACATGCATTCCTGCAATCTGCAGTCGTTAAAGTTTTAAGGAAAGGATACAAGTCGAATGTAAGCCTTGTTATATAGGGGCGGAGAAATTCATTCCCCACATTTCGATTCCCCACATTTCGATTCCCCACATAAGGTCACTTTTCGAGACACGACCCCGAATAAAACATAAACATAGGCCTAATAGGTTTGCATTCCTTTGAAATATCCAGTTTTCTTAATCCTTTTGATTTCAGGGTACAACTTTTTCCAGATCGCAGTTCATGAGATAGGTCATAGCCTAGGTTTGGACCACTCGCAGGAACCTACGGCGCTCATGTGGCCTCACTATCATTACGTCAGAGACTTCAAACTAACCAAAGATGACATACAAGGGATACAGTCGTTATACGGTGAGAAGGGATGTAAATGGTGGCCGATAAAAAGATTTTCGTTTTTATTTCTTGGAAATTATTTTCAAATTAAAATCATTATTTTTAAAGCCAGTGTTAATGACCGGTCACTTGCCTTCTCTATCCAACGCGCTGTCTTGTTCAGAATATATACGTTGGGCAGTCCATCGTTCGCTCTTGATGTATGTTTATAGAAAACAACCAACTATTTAGGTCACCATATAGTCACCATGGTGACCATAAACAACTTCTATCATCATCTTACAAAGACTGTCGGTCCTAACTCGGCCACCCCAATGTCCTCCCCCAGGGTCTAACCTCTCTGTAGGTACAAAATAATGAAGGCATTTTTAAAGCACGCTGTACATTGTTACCCCTGCTCATAAATCATTCCTGAAACCATCTCAGCTCCCTGGGGAGTATACAGCTCAATTGCTGCCATTTCGGCGCATATGGGCTAATAAAACACAACCAACTCTGCCCTCACAGGTACCCATTTACTCCTGGGTGGAGAGAAGCAATTATGGTAAAGTGTCTTGCTCGAGGACACAAGCACCACGGTCGCGGTCGGAATTCGAACCCACATTCTGACGACTCGGCCATCAGACCACAAATCTGATGCACGAAACCGCTCGGCCATGGCACTCCACTACAAGGTCTACAGGAACTGCTAAAAATCCTTGGGGTTGGGACGAGGTTGTCGCTACTCCTCCACACTCCAAACATCTGCATCAGACAAATGGGCGAACATGTTTGCATTATGATTTTCCATTTCACCCCAATTCCATTCATGGAAAACAATATGAGTGTTTGTTTATTCCACAGGCCCAAATCCTAACCCAATCCAAAAAGTACACCAGCCACAACCAGTGGTGTCACACTGTGCCACAGTCTTTGATGCTGTCACGTCAATAGGGGGCGTTATTTATGTTTTCAAGGTAGGAATTCCCTGTCTGGTTATTCGGCTGTATAGTTTTCAACATTTGTTTTGGTTACGAAAAGATCAGAAATGAGTACATTAACTTGCTGGTTTTTGGCAGATTCGGAGGAGTGCAACCAAGCGACAGGAAAAATACTGTTGTGTCGGGGAGGGGCTGGCGAAAGGAGCCCCTAGATAGAAACTGTGGGATACGTGTAATATTTAATTTAAATTTTCTCTGGAACTGAAATTGTTTTTGCCATTTAGTTTATTGGAAAGATAAAAATATTCTTTATTCCACATTCAAAAGAAAGCAAGCAATCTGAATGCACAACTTTAACAAGGATGAAACTTTAACGTTTGCTTAGTGACTTGGGATATATCTCAGTTCAAAGAGAGTTAGCATACTCGCAGAAGCATTTCCCCCAACATTACTGATGTTGTAACTTTCCTTAAATGTATATCAAAGTTGTATATCAAAGTTTACCATGAAGAAGATAACTGACGTCTTCTAACTGTTTTTAAAATAGCTGTAAAATAAATCTCGGCTAAAATTGTCCTTCAACTGTTTGTCTTTTTACCATCCAGAAAGGGAAGTTCTGGGAGATAGCTAATGAGAAGCTTGTGACGGATGGCCTAATGACTGATGATTACTGGTACCAACTACCCGCCCATTTCAATGCTGTCTACCACAGGAGCGATGGTAAAACTGTATTTTTAAAAGGTTGGTTGGGCAAATGAAAGTATATTTAATTATTAAACCCAAGCATGATGGACATTTTTTATCAAACCTAACTCGGTTTCCAAAATACTGCTGTGAAAAACTGTATTAGGCCTATCCACTAAATAATAATCTCACAAAAATTTAGGATTTTTTTGAAAATTTGCGTTGCTATGGTATTGCTTGTTTTATCTCCCACTTTTGGTTCATTGTGATTTTTTTTAAAGGTATCATTGGACATTTGCCCTTAAATGATTATTGTAACCATTGAGTAATACAGGATCAGTTAGGCATATACATGTAGTTACTTTTGTTTACTAATTGATCATTCTTTTGCCATTTTTCTTTAAATCATTTTGATTCAAAGGTTTTTTCTTAAAACATTATACAATTATGTATGGATAATTTCTACAATATTTGACGTTAATAACATACAAAATCTGAAAACTGTACATACATACTCTTTCCTGTGAAATTCATAATAATATCGACAGATGGCGCTACAAGTGTGCCATCCTTATCGAACGTATTTACGTACTTAGGTTCTAAATAAGTGGCAGACTTCGCTGCATCTCCGACAATAACTACCAGGGTGTAATTTTTTCCGGATTTTCAGATTTTTACAAATCGCATTGTTGTGATCCTCAGGATTTTAAAGATTTAAGCAATAAAGGAAAGCAAAACAAACGCTCACAACTATATAGTCAACCCATCGCTGTTCACAGCGGCCCCAATACCCGTAGCAAAATTTGCGTGGATTTAAAAAAAAAAAACTGCCCAATCACACCCCTGAACTACATCAAACTTAAGAACAAAATAGACTATTGGTCTATACGTATACTACTCACCGTAGACTATTGGTCTATACGTATACTACTCACCGTAGACTATTGGTCTATACGTATACTACTCACCGTAGACTATTGGTCTATACGTATACTACTCACCGTAGACTATTGGTCTATACGTATACTACTCACCGTAGACTATTGGTCTATACGTATACTACTCACCGTCACCCGAACCCCTAGTGACAGTCCGTGACGCCATTGTGTCCTATTCGTAAAGCTATGGACATGACATAGCGTTTTCTACTAAATTTAAAGATCGTGCAGTGCAATGGTTCTTCACTGATCTTAATCAATGAGTATGAAAATAAGTTCACACATTCACGTCGCCACTAGGGATCTATTTAATTAAAAATATTGAAGGCTGCAACTTATCGAAAATTCCCTTAATTTCCTCCATCTATACTTGATTGGAAATAAATATATCTAAATTAGCACTTGACCAATGTTTACGTTCCCCCGAGACTTAGGCGGTCTTGATGATATTTGCTTCTTGTTCGAAGCGATTATCTTGCTCATGTCAGTGGGTGAATCCTCAGGGAAAACTGAGGGATGATTAGAGGAACTTGCTCAAATAACATCAATTTTAACTTCCCAACAATCAGAGACAGAGAAGGGGGTCTGTGGCTAGACTAGTTTGTGTCTGCTATCCAGACGTTTGTACAATAAGTAAACATGCATTCGCGACACTTGCACGCTTCATGGGTGCACCCCACTGAAATAAACTCCCATCTTAAAATGTTTAAAAGTGAAATACTGATTGATGCATTAACTTTTTTATTCTCAATTTAATGTGGACTGTCCAGAGGCCCGTCGAGTTATTCTCATCCCAACGGAAAACACCCTCTACACTAGTGAAAATGCCCACACTGAAAAACATCCAGTTTGGGAAAAGGCCCTACGCTTAAAAGCAAATTACGACCACTTTTTTGGACCTCTTTTAGGACCAATTTTACACAATCCCTCAAATGTTTGTTTTTCAGAAACATGCTGGACGCATGAATTTGTCAATAATTAGTGGGGTGCACCCTTTAACCACAATGTAACCTGGTCTCTCGAGGTAAAACAGATATCTACGTATGTTTTGCCGTATTTTGTTAGTGTGTATGCATCCTCTGTTGTCCGAATGACCCTAGCATGACCTTTGTATTAATGTGAATACTTTCAGATATCAGATATACATTAGCAGTAACGAAATAAGGCAAAACTTACCAATGGATCCATTTTACCCTAAAGGTCCGTATTTACTCAGTTTACCAAATGTCATGCGTTCCATATCATAACTTACAGGTACTAAGTACTGGGTCTATCACGGCCAGTACCCTCTTCCGGGCTACCCACGCCGTGTTGCTGAGCTGGGCCTCCCGAACGTTGTAGACGCTGTACTCGCCTACAACTCCGCCAAGACGTTCTTCTTCAAGAAAAATCAGATATGGCGATTTGATGAGAACCGTCAATCGGTAGACCCGGGTTACCCCAAGAAGATACGGAAGGTCTTCAAGGGGCTGCCAAAGAGGGTGAGCTCTGCATTCCGACATACTGACGGTAAGGTAGACCTAGGGGTTGAATACAGTATTATTCAAATAGTGCGAATACGTGTATTCTATAAAAATTAAAAAAAAGTAGTGCATTGGGAACATTGTGTTCGTATCTGTATTGGGAAAACATTTGAATGTAAATACAGTTTCTGTGTATTCAACCCAAATTTTGCAGTATAAAGTGTTATAACATTAGGTTGGATGTGCCTACCCAGGTTCTAGCATCATTAAAGGATGACACAGCAAACAGAATTACATGCATTATAAAACAATAAGCATACATCAACAAATAGGGAAGGAAAGAATCAGAAAATGAATATATCGTAAACTTACATGCCTGATGATAACAGGGGGTGTCTTTCTACCCCTTTATTTCCCTGGTTCGCAAATGACTTTCATCATTGTATTTTAATATCAGTTTTTGCCTGTTTTTGTGTTCTTAAAGGCCACTAGACACTATTTGTAAACAAGAAAAAACTCAGTTTTACATACAACTTATCCTACTTAATATAAAATTGAAATATTTTTGTCTCGGGTGCAATCGTTTTAGTCAAATTAGTAAAATAATATCAAAAATGAATTTCTGTCATTGGAAGACGACCAATCTGGATGCATTTTAACCATTTTCTAGTGAATAACACAATGATATAAAAGTTGAAACTACATTGTAAGCATTCCTTATAACAGAGTATGGCAATTACTTATTCAGTTTGGTCTGACATCAATTCACAAAAGATGATGGTTTTCCATTTGGGTTTATTTTTAGGTCCCTCATTTTAGAACATTCCCAAAATATAATAAATTTGCGGAAATTTTTCAGACAAAATGTTGGGTGTGCCTGGTATTGAGCTTCGGAACCAGCCACCTTGTTTTAATTAAAACCGTGCATGCATGTTTTCTGAATGAAGCCAGCTATGTTTTTATTGGAGGGATATAGATATGGTTCTATGCTTTATGAGAAAGTACCAGACCCTTAGCCAGGTATTGAAACTTAAGAGGCACCAGCAGAATATTGAGGGGCTTTGTACCCCCAGGGAGGAGCACAGCAGTCTGCACAGGGAAGGAAGGGCTTCGGGCCATGCATTTATTTTCATATTGGCCAAAAGTTTATACAACACAATGAAAATAATCAGAAACTTTCAGGTTGGTTGTTATACATAATCTCCTGATTCTAATAAAGTGTTGATGCATTTACAGACATTTTACCAAATGTATATAATGGCTTCAAAATAAAGAAGGGATCTCATTACTACTGGTTGGGTTTACGTCTCGCGTCTACAGGGGCAGATTCAGGGTCTCAAGAAAGGGAGGCACACCGCACAAAGGTGGGGGATACTACTGTAAACAGGGGGCACACTAACAAACCCACAGTGAATGTACGTGCACGGCGATACAAATCTCCCTTTTACAAATCTCCATTTGCCTCAAAATGTTCTTAAAAGATGAGAAGAAACCGCCAAAGAAAAAAAAAGTAGCCTGTATTGTGTCCAAACCTCTAGTTTTTTTGTTTGCGGGAATGTGGAGAGTCTGTAAATCCTCCAAAATTTAATATCCAGGAGGTTCAAGGGGCTTTGTCCTTTAGACCAAAGGGAGACCCAGGCTCGGTACCAATTTTTCAGGATTTTTTACTTGAACATTACATCCCTGAACATTACCCTCTCCCCCTCCCTCCATTGCGTCTATCTCTATGAAGCTTTTGTATCATAGTCATAAGTACATTGCCTCATTCATCACCAGGGTGTATGTTAACATACCCTCAAAAAACATGGCTTTATTTATCAACGTACATAACAGGAAATTTAGATTGCTTGATATCCTGAGGCAATAAAATAGATTGGGTTTATCTGTTTCAAGTCCATTTTGACCGTCGACAAAGTGCATTGAGTTCAACAAGAATGTGTTCACAGATTTGCTATTATTTAAAGGTCCACACACTTTATAGTAATTCAATTAAACGTCTGTTTGTTTCAATAGTGCAGGATTCAAATATACCAGTAGGTCGTTATAAACGTATAAATATAAACAGTCTGTATAATAAGACTTAATCGAATTAATGTTAGATTCCCCCAAAACAAATTCGGAATATGACTCGAAAGTTTATTTATTGTAATATGACCATATTTTCAATATTTCTTTCCGATTTGCTTTTTTCAATTTTTTTGTTAAAATTACACAATTTTGACAACATAATTTTGAGCAGCCCCAACTCAAGGTATTGCATTTGTTTCACTCTATTCTTCGTCTTAGCAGCGCCCTCTATTGACCTCTTTTACGTCCATGTAGCTTTTACGTTTTCGGTAATCTTCCTGTCTGATGTGTTATCGTGTTATCGTTAAAAACAATTGTTAAAAAACAAACTGTATAATCATTCAACATGAATACCAAGTTCGTTGTTTTCCGATGGAAATTTCTGAATGCAATTTTACTATATTTCCGTTAACAAATCAACGTTATTATAGCTAAAACCTTCAGAGTCAATTTATTTTATATGTATCTTTCTTCACGGTTAAAAATGGTATTTTTCCAGGGTGGGAGCAGGAGTGTACCAATTGGGTACAATTTGAGATTTGCTAGTGTTAATCATCTGCCTATATTCTTGTTTTACTTTTGCAGGTCAACTGTACTTTTTGAGTGGTAAAAAGTATTACAGGGCCAACAAAAGAGTACGGAAGGTTGACAAGGGATACCCAAGAATCTTCACAATGGATTTCATGGGCTGTACTTCGGTCAAGAAGTCATCTTGAAAATAGCGGCCTTGTATAATTTCCTTTTGTAATAGTTTATTTCGATCATGGCATTTGTCAAAGCAGACCTGTGCCTTGTTCGGTTAAACACCAGTGTGTTTCTTGATCTAGTTCTGTAGATGATGTAACACATAAGATAGCATGTTTATTTTGACAACCCCTCTACTGATAATGAGGCTGTCTAAAGATAGTTGTCATTGAATATTATAATAAAATCATCTATTTTGATATATCTGCAGAATTGTGTTGTCATTTCAAAATCACTTTCCCAAATCGTATTCATTGTAAAATTTGTTCATTAGTGGAGGTTGGCCCCATTTGTCAGATAGGTATACAATTAGACTTGTTCAATTCTTCATTTCTTAGATACGCACAGTTCTTTGCATGTAGTCTGGCTTTACACGCATCGTCCAAATCGTCCATTTTCCGTTTGTATTATTAATCAAGAATCAAACCAAATTTGGCATAATGTACTTAATGCCTGTATATAAATAAACATATTGTACTACTTCGGATTTTATACCCCAGACAATTCCCAGATCAGAATTGACCCAGAATAGGTCAGCAGTATCGGAAACAAAAATTGGATCAGAGAGAATCCAGGTTTGAAGTATTTTCAACTAGGATGTTAAGTACCACTCTCTTAAGTACCTAAGTACCACTCTCTTAAGTACCACTCTCTTAAGTACCTAAGTACCACTCTCTTAAGTACCACTCTCTTAAGTACCTAAGTACCACTCTCTTAAGTACCACTCTCTTAAGTACCACTCTCTTAAGTACCACTCTCTTAAGTACCACTCTCTTAAGTACCTAAGTACCACTCTCTTAAGTACCACTCTCTTAAGTACCACCACTCTCTTAAGTTCCTAAGTACCACTCTCTTAAGTACCACTCGCTTAAGTACCTAAGTACCACTATCTTAAGTACCACTCTCTTAAGTACCACTCTCTTAAGTACCTAAGTACCACTCTCTTAAGTACCACTCTCTTAAGTACCACTCTCTTAAGTACCACTCTCTTAAGTACCACTCTCTTAAGTACCACTCTCTTAAGTACCTAAGTACCACTCTCTTAAGTAGCACTCTCTTAAGTACCACTCTTAAGTACCTAAGTACCACTCTCTTAAGTACCACTCTTGGCACCACTCTTAAGTACCACTTTAAGTACCTAAGTACCACTCTTGGTACCACTCTCTTAAGTACCACTCTCTAAAGTACCACTCTCTTAAGTACCTAAGTACCACTCTCTTAAGTACCACTCTCTTGGCTACCACTCTCTTAAGTACCACTCACCCTAGAGTGCCACTCTCTTAAGTGCCACTCTCTTAAGTACCACTATCTTAAGTACCTAAGTACCACTCTCTTAAGTACCACTCTCTAAGTGCCACTCTCTTAGTACCTAGTGCCACTCTCTTAAGTACCACTCTCTTAAGTACCACTCTCTTAAGTCCACTCTCTTAAGTACCACTCTCTTAAGTACCACTCTCTTAAGTACCTAAGTGCACCACTCTCTTAAGTGCACCTAAGTACCACTCTCTTAAGTACCTGAGTACCACTCTCTTAGTACCACTCTCTTAAGTACCACTCTCTTGGCACCTAAGTACCACTCTCTGGTACCACTCTCTTAGAGTACCTGGCACCACTCTCACTCTCTTAAGTACCACTCTCTTAAGTACCTAAGTACCACTCTCTTAAGTACCACTCTCTTAAGTACCTAAGTACCACTCTCTTAAGTACCACTCTCTTAAGTACCTAAGTACCACTCTCTTAAGTACCTAAGTACCACTCTCTTAAGTACCACTCTCTTAAGTACCACTCTCTTAAGTACCTAAGTACCACTCTCTTAAGTACCTAAGTACCACTCTCTTAAGTACCTAAGTACCACTCTCTTAAGTACCACTCTCTTAAGTACCACTCTCTTAAGTACCACTCTCTTAAGTACCACTCTCTTAAGTACCTAAGTACCACTCTCTTAAGTACCACTCTCTTAAGTACCTAAGTACCACTCTCTT
The DNA here is from genome assembly GCA_029582265.1 of Zoroaster sp. YZ-2022. NCBI lineage: Eukaryota > Metazoa > Echinodermata > Asteroidea > Forcipulatida > Zoroasteridae > Zoroaster > Zoroaster sp. YZ-2022. Next base: position 970,035 of record CM055819.1, read on the forward strand.
AAGTACCTAAGTACCACTCTCTTAAGTACCACTCTCTTGATTCCTATTAAGAATGTATACGTTTAACGACATTTGTACTAAAAGTATACCCTCCCATTTAACTTGACAGGTTATATTTATTTACATTTTATTCAGTGCCACCATTTGAGACGTTGCACGTTTAGATTGATACCTTTGTGAATAAGTATAGATAGACCTTGTTTATATATTCCATGTGTAAATATTGTTGTGACGTTTAAATCAAAACAATGTGAATATGTTTAGTGGTATATTCGTGATTTGGCCAACAGGGGGCGCACTCTCTTGGAAGGCAGTAGGCAAAACAGTTTTTATTTGGAGTATTGGTCTTGATATTTATTTCCATAGCAACACAATTAACAATAATATTAATAACTAGATAATTATAATGCTGGTTATTAATAACAAGGTGGTGTAAACCCCGTATAAAGCCATGACTTGTACGAGACCGGGGGGACCTTATAAATTGTGTCATGAAATATCAAGGTGAACAGCTTCAGTACACTTGATGGTTCATGATACATTTACGGTTTAATATATACTGAGCATAAAAAAAAACTTATCAAATCTTTGGAAGGACACTCATTAAAGTCCTCCACGGAAAAATGAACAATATTTGAACATGAAAAATATTTTACTAAGCACATGTCAATAAACAAGGTTACTGAAGTTTACCTGTGTTCAAATATTTTTCATTTTCCGTGGAGGATTTTAATGAGTGTCCTTCCAAAGATTTGATAAGTTTCTTTTGATGCTCAGTTTATAAATACAAACACATGAATTTAAGATACAATTCATGTACTGAGCTCAACACAATAATTATACACATTTTAAGACAGATCCCGAGGCCTTTAAGCTCAAAAGACTGAATTCGAAGAAATGTAAACAGTAACTCGGAATATCAATCAGAATATTACAAACCAGTTAATTTTTATTCAACTATTCCCCACTTTTGACCCTTTAATTAATTGAAACTATCAAATTTGGATAGTAGTCAAACGATTAACAATTGTTTTGAATATTTGCTTGAACCCCCCCCCCCCCTTCCCCAAAAGATTTTTTTTTTTTTTTTTTTTTTTTTTTTAAATGGGCCTTTAATAGCCCATCCACTTAATTGATATTGACCATATAAATTCGAGATAAACATGCGAGGATACTTAGCTGTTGTCTTGGGTGTGTGTGTGTGGGTAGCCCCTCCACTTAATTGATATTGACCATATAAATTCGAGATAAACATGCGAGGATACTTAGCTGTTGTCTTGGGTGTGTGTGTGTGTGGGTAGCCCCTCCACTTAATTGATATTGACCATATAAATTCGAGATAAACATGCGAGGATACTTAGCTGTTGTCTTGGGTGTGTGTGTGGGTAGCCCCTCCACTTAATTGATATTGACCATATAAATTCGAGATAAACATGCGAGGATACATAGCTGTTGTCTTGGGTGTGTGGGGGGGGGTTGTTACTATTAATTATGCATATATTGATTGTTAATCTTTTGTCCTACTAAACTGTTATGTGAAACGAAAATAAAATGTCTACATTCCTATTTGCAAAGTGCTAAGCTTTTTCCAAGTTATTTGTTATGATTCAAAATGTATCTAAGTATGGCCTCGCCCTCACCCCTGCTTATACTGTTGAAGTTTCCATCATCATACCGTACTTATTCAAGTAAAAAAATGATCCAACACGACTAAATAATAGTATGTGTATTGTACGTATAAGGTTGGGGTATTCCATGTCGTTACCATAGAAACTTCGTATGCCTAATTAACCAGTATACGGAAGTTCAAAATAATACTAAATAGTCTAAATATGTAAATTACCGTTGAGGGCGATATACTCAGCGCCTAAAATATAAATGCGTTTGCTACAGACACGGGGGGCAACTGTGTCGATTTTTCAGTCATAACTAAAAACAAATTATATGTTTGCATAGATTTTTCGGATATTTGTTTTCTTTTTTTCATCATAAATATTCATTCCGGCGCTCGGTGCATAGGCCTATAATAAGAAGACACAAGTTGTTCACAAATGACTTAACCTTTCACCATAAGTAAGTAATCCGAGACACCTGATTTAAATAGTTACACAATCACGGTTTATTTATAAGTAGTTTAAAATAAAACTTCAGATTCAAACGGGATTGGTGGCGCTTGCCGTTAGTCAAATGGTGGTTTGTTCAATCG